>JBBYHK010476108.1:0-18876 GCA_038382065.1 Adansonia grandidieri | reverse complement strand
TAGGAAAATGATGGCCTGCCCATTTATCTTTTGTTTCACCAGAAATTTGTATATCCTTAAGCTTATGTAGTCGCATTAAATTGGTAGAGTAATTATGTATCTAGAGTTTTAAGCTAAGCATCTAATGCTTCATCCTTAAACTCAGGTTCCATAGATGCAATGGTTTATGATACTTAAACTTTTTCTTAATCAACTTTACACCCATTAGTCTCTTCTAGCATAAACTCTCTATAGAAAGATAACATGTTTTGAATCAAACACATTTTGTTCAGTTGGGTGGTAAAGTAGAGTAAGTTTCTTCAGGATACACCATAAAATTACATTTGTCTGATCTAGCTCTAGGCTTGTTACACATTGTTTGTTTCATATAAGCAGAATAACCCCAAATCTTAAGATAAGACAATAATGGTCTCTTACCATGCCACATCTCATGTGGCGTCATATTAACAAACTTGGATGGAACCTTAATCAAATGACAAAAAGTAATTTGTAAGGCATATCCCTAAAAGAATATAAAAAGTTTAGCCTTGGATGTCGACGTTCCAAGTGCTTAACCTTTACGAACTTCGAATGATCCGAAGGGCCAATGCATGCTCGACTTAAAAAATATTTTGATGTTTCACATGAAGAAGTAAAAGACCATTGGATGAATTGCTCATCTGACTAGTCTTGGATGGCCACCATGAAGTGGCCATAAACTTGGAGTCACCACCAATCATTTTAAGTTTGGCATGATCGGATGCCTATTGAAAAAATACCAAAGATTCATTATTTAGGGTTTGAGAGTTGGTTACATGTGGGAAAGGAATAGCACCCCTATGATGCCTAAAAATCGCTACCATCTAACTATATCTTACTTAAATCTCAGTTTCCTCAGTTCTATTATTATTATTATTTAAATATTATTCCCTCTAATGCATGAAATTTTGTAAAGATACAAGTTCAGGTTTTAATGAAATTTTATCACCTATGCACCTCGAAGAGGTGAGAAACATAGGGGTTTTTGATGAAAATGATCTCTGGATGGGTTTTTTAAAAGAATCAAATATTCCATGTCTGGCACTAGAGAGATACCGAAATGAGATATTATTTTGTGATTTTAAAAATGATCTTTAAAGCATGAATGCCTAAGGTCTCTACAAAAGAAAATGTATTAGTAAGGTGGAAAGGAGAATAAAACAATCCACACAAAATACATGGAAATGAGGGACAATCAAAATGTTTCTCATAATTATCTTCAATTATCAATGAATAACCGAGATGACAATGTTAAGACTTAGCCAGATTCAGTGGAAATTTGAGGAGAAAAAGGTTTCAATGACTCGAGAAGGAGAAAAGCTTAGATTTTGGGAGGAATATAAAGAGCGGGTTTGGAGTATCCTCTCAGAAGAGTGGGGTTAAAGTGTCCCCAAAAATAGAAGTTTGATATTGGATTCAAGGTAAAAGCGGGGTTAAAGTATCCCCTTGGAGTAGTAGGGTTAGAGTATCCTCAAAAATGGAAATTTGATGTCATTTTAAGGTAAAAGTGGGGTTAAAGTATCCCCTCAAAGTAAGGGGGTTGGAGTATCCCAAAAAATTTGAAAAATAAAAATTTGATGTCATTTTAAGGTTAAAGTGGGGTTGGAGTATCCTTTCAGAGAAATAGGGTTGGAGTATCCTTGAAAATACAAATTTTTTATGTTTAAGATGAATGGGTCATTTTTTGGATGTGGGGATCTTTGAAAATCAAGAGCTAAAAGTTTAGGTAAAATGTTATTCATTTATTTAGCCTTGGTCCAAGTCAAAGGGCTTAGGCCATGAGAATAAGCCGAGTAGATCATGAGGCATTTGAACGCCTTAATAAGAGCATTTCAAAAATTGGGTTAGAAATAGAAGATAGTGTTATGTTATTTCTCTTTTTGAATTTATTGTGAGCATATTCGAAGGTCTTGGGGAGTAAATGAGGTACCGTTAGAAAGGTAACTCGATGAAGATTAATGTAAAAAATATTCTAAAAATCCTAGAAAATCACTTTTTAGGTGGAATAATTTTTGAATTTCAACCTGTCTCGACACTAGCAGCATGTATAGGGTAAAGGTATGATGGACTTTGAAAAATCATTTTGGATTCATCCAAAATTATTAAGATGTAAATAATATCTTTTCAAAATAGAAATTTCATGAACTCAATGGGAAAATATTCAAGGGATTCAAATGTTGTTTGTTGGCCTATTTTAGCCCGAATAGTAGCCTACTTGCTAGATCTAAGGGTTTCAAACAGCGAAGATTCAAAAAATCATAACTATTTCATCCGAGATGATCTGAAGGTAAATAACATATCGTTGGACATGTAATTTAAAACCCTTCAAGGGAAAAATACCAATACATTTCGGATAAATCATTTTTTATTTTAAAATAATTTTCCAAATCTAGACCATTGTGTTGCTAGAACAAAACAGGGGAGGTGTTCAGTATTTTTGGTTTTTCATTGGGTTGAGCTCAAGGTTTAAGGATGATGGAACATCTGTAACTGAGATGAGGGGTTGAGATGGGCATCACGAGTTTATTCCACAGTCCCGAAGTAGTTTGGGATGATGGAACAACCCATTGACCATGCCATATGAGGGTGTTTGGCTATGGACCAAGGATTCATATTTTCCAACTAAAGACTTCATTTCATTTTTAGAAAACTAGTATTCTTATATTCATTCTTCCATGAACCTAGAACTAAATACTTGCTTTGCCCCCAAGGTTGGAAAACCAACTTCATAAAAATCTTAAGCCCATGTTATTCTACATGTGTGAGAGATAGCATGTGCTTAACTTGGGGATATTTTTTGAAATCGGGTTTTCTAGCATTCAAACAAGCATCTCAACATAAGCAAAGTGCCATAAACATAATATAGAACATGGAGAACATATAGGCACAAGTAAAGATGACATTTTTCATAGAAAAAATAAAAAGAATGCATGGAGATGATAGATAGATGGATTAACATACTTAGGATGAACATGTTTAAAAAAAACTTTGCTAAAAAAAGCATTTTTATTTCATGAAACCTATTAAGTAGCTAGGAAATGTATGGGCATACCTATAACATGTTAAGGTGCATTATTTAAACATGAGATAAAGCTGTGAATATAGAAGCATCGCAAGGTTGCATGGACAGAGGCCATTATAGTGATGAAAATGCAAAATAACATGCTTAGTTTACCAATAGCATGTAGGCACCAAGAAGAACATCAAAATCCTAAACTACCACAACTAAAGCCACAAAAAATGCATGAGGTCCTAGGGTGGCCATAAAAGCATAAAAGGGTTTACTAAGATGGTGTTAATGACAAAATAGAAACTATAAAGCGCAAGGTAGAGGGGATATACCAAAAAAACTTAAAACTTTTCTTTTTTTTAGAACAATGGTTGTAGGCTCAATTTTTTCCTTCTTCTTCTATTATTTAGGCAGAAAAGGATGAAAGAAAGTAGCTTTTTGGTGGTATGGTTGGTGGTGAGGCCCTTTAAGGATCAAAATGTATGAAAAGTTAGGTTCTTAAAGGTTTTCCAATGGTGGTTTGGGGTAGCTATGGGAATAAGGTATGGAGGTCAATGAAACAGTGTTTTAGAAAGTGTTTTTTTTTGGGCTGAGAATGGTTAGAGAATTTTTAGAAATGGTTCTGGGATTTTTTTTTGGAAGGCTTTTTTTTCTCTCCCAAAAGTCCTCTTATTGAGCTAGCCATGTCCCTATTTATCTTTATGCTTAGCCAATGACTTTAGGAGACAAACCAAGAGCATTGTTGGGTTTTTTTCTCTGTATAAAGAGACATCCAGGTAACATGCTCAGTCTACCCCCATTGCTATTGGTTCTGCCATGCTGAGAAAGAAATCAGAAAGGCTGCAACAGCCTCCCAACTGCTGATCTACCTGCCACCCTCTTACCACCATATCTCTTATGAAAGTAACCTATGGCATTAGTTGCTTAGGCCCTAAACTTATTAAATCTGATCATTGGCTTAAAGCCAAGGTTTGTAATGCTTTAGGACAGTAAGTTGGTGCTAAAAACATGTTTGAATTAGATTTTTGAAGGTTGAAAATGGCTCAAACAAGGTCAAAATGTCTTGGTGTATTGATGCAGAACATGTTGTATTGATACACAAGGTACATTTTACTCCTGAGTATCGATATAATGAGTTATGTATCGATACTAAGAGAAAAATATGATTTTAATCTTAAAACTTAGAGGCCAATATCAATACTCTATGGTTTTCTATCGATACTTATGTTTGTGTATTAATACATTTTGCCAAAAATCATAACTTTAGCTGTTGCTAAGGTATGTATCGACACAAACATGCCAAGTATCGATACCACACCTTAAGTATTGATGCCAAACCCTCTTGCATCGATACTACACATGGAAATTTAAAATTTTGATAACATGAAAAACTTGTGATAGTTTTTAAGCACCCATATGACCCACACATACTTTAGGTTCCTGGAGTCATCTTATCTTGGTCATAAAGGAAGGAAATTAGGCTCGCATACTCACCTGAACGATTTCGATGGCACCTTGAAAATGCCCTTTAATGCCTCATTTTTTCATTTTTTTTAAAGTGGTCCATAGGCATTTTGGAATTATCATCCCCTAGCTTTATTTCTATTTTTTTTATTTTATCATCTTTTATCTAACTCTTAGGATACCAAAAACTGGTCTGGACAAAATAAGGTGTCTATAGCTAACCCTCTTTGACCATTGCTAAGTATTAGGAGCAGGGCAAAAATAAATAGACACCATTTTGTTCGGGTAGTGTATTATGCTATATTTCAGGTGGGAAAGAAAAGGTGTCCTACTCTTTGAAGACCATAAAAAAGAAGTAAAACCAGCTTGTGGGCTTAAAAGTAATAGAAAAGGCATCTTGCTCTTTATAAACATAATGAAAGGGGTGCCACCAGCTTGTATGTGCCTAAAGGTAAGTGAAAAAAGACATTTAGCACTTTGTGGACTAAGGTAAAGAGGTACCACCAGTTTGTATAGGCTTTAAGGTAAGAAAATGCCCTACTCTTTGAGGATGAAGGTAGGTAGTGTGTTGCCATTAGCTTGTGTGGGCTTTAAGAGAGGAAAACATCCTATTCTTTGAGGACTGAGGTATGTAGTTACCACCTACTTATGTGGGCTTTAAGATAGAGAAGCATCCTACTCTTTGAAGAAGAGGTATGTAGTTGCCACCAATATATGTGGGCTTTGATAAGCATCCTGCTCTTTGAGGACTAAGGTAGGTAATTGCCACCAACTTGTATACGCTTTAAGATATGGAAGTGCTTGCTCTTGAAGGACTGAGGTATGTAGTTGCCACCAACTTGTGTCAGCTTTGATAAGCGTCTTGCCCTTTAAAGACTGAGGTAGGTAATTGCCACCAACTTGTATGAGCTTTGATGTTTTTTTGAAATCAAAACAAATGGTACCTTAGGTTTCTTATGAAATCACCAACTTGTCTATCTTTCGAAGTAATGCTGGGAAATCTTGTTATCAATTTTGTTTGTTTATCAAGCATTATCAATTAAATGATAAGCATGATGGAACATGAAGTACAGTGCTATGACAAGATTCTATGAGAAATCAAGTAATATTTTTTACTCAAAGAAAGAGAGAACAATTTGTAACAAAATTATAAGATTATGGAAGGCTTTGAAATACAAAAGAGATATGAAAAGTATTCTTGGTCGACTGGCTCTGACGTTGATGAAATGAATTCTCCACTGAGTGCCTTTGGAGACTTTTTTCGAGCAATTGATTCTTTTGGTGCTGGTGACTCATAAGAAGATCCCTTCGATCCCTTAGATTGCCCTATGCTCGGATGGAGGCTTTGAAGTTAGGTGGTTCCCATTTTTTGAGTGCAAGTATGGATGAAGTTTTAGTGGGGTGGTTAACACAGAACAAATGGGCTAGGTTATGACTTGGTGTCTTGGTCAGAGTTATGAATATAAGGAAGATTGGTTTTATTTGAATAAGGAGGTAAAATCACTTAAGCTACCTTATCGGGTTTTAAACTTAAGCTAGTTTTTTTTCCTTTTTATTATTTTTTTCTTGTTTTTGTTTTTTTTTTGGATTTTTTTGAGTGTTAGGTGAGGGACTAAAAAGATGCCCTTTTGGGTTTTCATCCTAAAGTCTTTTTAGGCATAGTACTTCTGAACAGAATTAGAATTCACAAAGTTGGGCAAGTCGTTGCCATGCATCTCGGTCAAGATTAGAGCTTCTCTAAAGAATACGCATTTCACCATGTTTGGCCTTTCCCAATTTGAGGTCCATTTTACATGAGCTTTTTTATGGATCATGAGAATTTGTCTGAGCACCAGGTCACCTTCTCAAAACTGATGAGGATGGACTTTTTTGTCATGGGCTCTCATAATGTGCTTTTGATACATTTGCCCATGACAAATGGTTTTGATCTTTTTCTCTTCAATAAGATTGAGCTGCTCATATTGGTTTTTAACCTACTTAGCCTCCTCAAGTTGTGACTCCATTAAAACTCTGAGGAAAGGGATTTCAACCTTGATAGGTAAGACAGCCTCGATGTCATAGACCAAGGAAAATGGAGTAGCACCTCTAAAAGCTAGTACGTCTGTGCGATAAGCATGTAAAGCAAAAGGTAGCTTTTCATGCCAATCTTTGTATGTTTCAGCCATGTTTTCAACTATCTTTTTGATATTTTTATTGGTACTTCAACTGCCCCATTCATCTTCGGATGGTAAAGATGGAGTTTTGATGCTGAATATTGAACTGATAGTAGACTGCTTGCATAATCTTGTTTTTCAGGTTACGTGCATTATCAGTAATGATTTGTTTGAGAAGACCATATCTACAGATGATGTCCTATTTCACAAATTTGTACATGATGGATCTGGTGACATTGGCATAAGAAGTTGCTTCTACCTATTTGGTGAAGTAATCGATCACGACCAAAATGAAGCAATGCCCACTAGAGGGCTTAAAGGTAATTGGTCCAATCATGTCCATGCCCCACATAGAAAAGGGCCATGGAGCTGTTATAACATGCAAGGGTGTTGGTGGGACATGATTTTGTCAGCATAGATTTGGCATTTATGACACTTTTGAACATAGTTAATGCAATCCTTTTTTAGGGTTAACCAATAATAGCCTGATTGCATGACTTGTTTTGCCATTTGGTGTCCATTAGCATGCATACCACAAATCCTTTCATGAACTTCTTCAAGTATTCTTTTAGCTTCAGAGGCATCCATGCATCGGAGTAACACCTATTCCCTATCTTTCTTGTACAAAATCTCCCCATCCAAAATAGAGTTCATAGCTAATCGTTGATCCTTGATGTATTGAAGGATGTCATGATACCATGGCAAACCATCCTTCTTTTCTTCAACATTTTGGCAATACACTAGGGTTAAATAGATACTCATTTGGATAGGAGCAATGTTCGATTCTTGATTAACTTTAAACATAGAAGATATAATGGCCAAGGCATCATAACTTGATTCTCTTCTTGAGGTAGATAATGAAAACTAATATCATCAAACTCTTTCTTAAGCTTCGATATCAGACTCCGATAATGGATCAGTTTAGCATCACATGTTTGCCATTCTTTTTTCAGTTAGTAAATGACGAGGGCTGAATCTCCAAACACTTGCAATGTTCGAATGCCCCTTTTAATGGCTGCCTGGAGTCCCATGATGCAAGCCTCATATTCAACTATGTTATTGTTGCTGTCAAAGTTTAATTTGGCTATGAAAAGGTAATGGTTTCCCTTTGGTGAAATGAGAATTGCCCTAACTGCTTGCCCCAATGCATTTAAAGCTCGATCGAAATACATTCTCCATGATAACCTATACCTGATCGTGTTCTCTACCTCAGATATGCACATCAAGTTTTCATTAAAGAACTCAAAGTTTAAAAGCTGATAGTCATTTGTGGCTCGACTTGCCAAAAAGTCTACTATTGCACTGCCTTTAATGGCTTTCTGGTTCACATACATGATGTCGTACTCAAAAAGCATAACTTGCCATCTGGCTAACCTTCTAAACAAAGCGAGCGCTTTGCACAAATACTTAATGGGATCGAGCTTGGTGATTAACCATGTAGTGTGGTACAACATGTATCGCCTTAACCTTTAGGTTGTCCAAGTTAAAGCACAATATAACTTTTCTATGAATGTATAATTATTTTCATATTCTGTAAACTTCTTGCTCAAGTAGTCGACAGCATGTTCCTTCTTTCTTAATTTATCACATTGTCCTAATACACAGCCTATTGACTTGTCTAAGATTGATAGATACAGAATTAGTGGTCATTTAGGCACTGGTGGCATAAGTACTAAAGGGTTCAAAAGGGAATGTTTGACCTTATCGAAAGCTTCTTAGCATTCTTGGTTCCATTCTCTAGGATTTTATGTTTTTAGTAGCTTGAAGATCGAATTGTATCTGTCGATCAACTAAGATATGAATCGGGCTATGTAGTCTAGTCTTCCCAAGAAACTCCTCACTTCCTTTTGAGTTTGAGGTGGTGGTAGGTTTTGGATAGCCTTAACCTTGTCAGGATCCATCTCTATTCCTTTCTCAGTCATAATAAACCCTAATAATTTACTAGAGGTGATGCTAAATGTGCATTTAGCAAGATTTTGCTTGAGTTGATATTTATGAAGCCTTTTGACGAGCTTTCGTAGGTCGACAATGTGCTCACTCTCTTTAGTTGACTTAACAATCATATCATCAACGTAGACATTGATTTCCTTATGCATAAGGTCATGGAACAATGTTACCATAGCCCTTTGGTATGTTACCTTAGTATTCTTTAACCTGAAAGGCATTAGTTTATCGCAGAAAGTTCCCTATATAGTCACAAAAAAGGTTTTTTATATGTCTTTAGAAGCCATTTTAATTTGATTATAACTTAAGAACCCATCTATGAAACAAAACCGTGCATTTTTAGCAATGTTGTCTACTAAGGTATCAATGTGAGGTAGAGAAAAATTATCTTTAGGGTAGGCTCTATTTAGGTCCCTGTAGTCCACACACAGTTGCACTTACCGTTCTTTTTAGGAATTATGACTATGTTGGCTACCCATTCAAGATTTTTGGCTACCTCGAGAAACCCTAATTCAAATTGCTTAATAACTTCTTCCTTGATCTTAAGAAGTATTACTAGTTTCATCCTCTTCAACTTTTGCTGGATTGGTTTGCATTCAGGTTTGAGGGGAAGTTTATGAACCATAATGTTGGTATCTAGCCTTGGCATGTCTTGATAAGACCAAGCAAACATGTTTCAATATTCCTGAAAAAGACTTATTAGTTCAACTCGAGTTGATGGCTTTATGGAGGTTTCGATTTTAACTTCTTTTAGGTCTTCTTCTATTCCAAGGTTTATGGTTTCAATGGATTTTTCATGAGGTAAGATTTATTTTTCTTCTTATTCAACAGGTCTAAAGGTATGAGGTTCTCTTCAGGGTCCTCTTCAGATTCAACCTCATCGAGATAAATCGGTTGATGAAAATCAATTCCTAAGGTTTTAGTATGAACATTCATGTCACCTTTGTTAGGGTACCTAAAAATATAGAAAAGAAAAATATTGGTCGAAGAAAAAAGTCTAAGGTCGGCAAAAATTTTGAACTCAAAGAATGAATGCAAAATGCTTAGTCATTTTCATTGATAATACTTAATAGAAGCTGCCCATTCAAAGGATCCTACAATGGTTTTTGGCGAAAGCATGTAGGTTTAGTTTATAGCATTACTTTGAAATTGACTTAAATAGTATAGGAATCTTAATCTTAGTCCAAACACTTAGAACAAACCCTGGAAGGCATAGGCTAGTCTCTGAACTTGTAGTTAACATCTTTAGCTCACCTATTGTATTGATGGAGATATTCTCAAATGCTTTGTTCAATATGAGCATAGCACAAGCAAGACCAATATTTATATGTCCCTCTAGGTGAAAACTTTCTTGTAGTGGTAGGAATATCATTGGCTCATCCTCTATGTCTTATCCTGATTAACGAGCCACTCTTCTTTCTCAGTTCTTCTGAACTTCCTTTCTTTTCTGTTGTGTACTGGGCTTGAATCCTAGCCCTTTTTTCTCGATTTGGTTGACCACTTTTAAGGCTTCAATAATTCTTTGAAGGCATATCTTCAGTCCCTTTCTGACTTGGGCACCCATACCAACAATCAGCTTTAAACCCGTGTGAGTACTCTCTAATGGGTAAAGCTAAACTGTTAGCAATCCTTCTTTGATATAAGTTGCGTTGACAAACTCAAAAGCTTAGAAAAAGGAATCTGGGCTATTTTCGTTGGGTTCGACATATGAGGCATTAGTTAAGGAACTTGCAATGATATTTTCTACTCCTTTAATACTAACAACTTATTCTCGATGGTGAATTTTAGCTTTCAGAGCAAAAATGATGGCACTATCTAGTAGAATGAATCCACGACCTTCCCAACAAGTAGTTGTATGATAGAGCAATGTCCATCACGTGAAAGTTAATTTCATATGTACATAGGCCAATTAGGAGTGGAATGGTGATGTTTTTGACAATGTTCTGGCAAGTTCCATCAAACGCTCACATGATAGTATGACTATTCTAAATATAAGATGCGTAAACAGGAAGCTTGCTCAAGCATGACATGGGCATTACATTTAAAACTAACCCGTTATCAATGAGCACCTTAAGCAACATAGTGCCTTTACAATATATGGCTATATGGAGGGCCTTGTAACTTTCTCTTCCTCTGTGCAGGATTTTTTCATCATTAAAAGATATATAATTATCGATGGTGATGTTTTTCACTAAGCGATCCAATTGACCTATAGAGATGTCGGGAGGGACATAGGCCTCATTCAAGACCTTGTGGCGGGTATTCCTATGAGCTTCAGAATTCAATAGTAGTGATAACATAGATATCTTGGTGGGTTGCTTGTTCAACTTATCGATAATGTTGTATTCACTATGCTTGGTGAATTTGAGGAATTTCGTAGCTTCTCTCTCACCTACTTAATCCTTGATAGATATTGATTTTGAGTTTTTGGTTATAGACTTTGGTGCATGAGAACCTAGATTAGCATTTTCTTGTTGAGTGCTATTTTTCAATATTGTTGGAGCATAACATCAGTCACTTCGAGTTAGGTGATTTACCCCTAAAAGGTCAACACTTACTGTTTGCTAGCTAGATTCTCTAATGATTAAGGTTTTGCTTTCATAATTCCAAGGAACTACCTTATCATCTTTACACGGGAAAAGAGATAGAAGTTGAATGATCATCTTTGACAGAGGTTGAATAAGGTCAACTTTAACTCTTGGTCGATTGTCATACAAAGTCAACGACCTTTCAATCCCAGAAGGGAGATTGCCATCTTCTTCTTTTACTGCATTGATAGATGGTGATGCATTTGCAAACTCAGTATGTGGGGCTTACTTTTCATCAGAGAATTCGATGCTACCCTCGCTCATCATTCTCTAAACCATTATGCAAAGCTCTTTGCATGTTTAAAGAATATAGCCGTAAACAATATAAAAATCATAAAAGTTATCTATCCTTTCCTCTGCCTTCTCGGTTGCATTAAGTAGCTTAGCTTTCACAAGGATTTGCCAAACCAAATTCATCGGTATTCGAACTTTTTTATGTTTTCCATGATCTTGCAGTTTACTTCAATGATCATCTCTTTTAGGTCTAACTCAGCATGCGTTAGAGATGAACTGACTTTAGTGCTAGATTTTGATCGCTTACTAGCCTCTATCCTTCTTTTCCCTTTGTCCTTATAGATATTTTTTCTTCTCAATCTATTTTTATGGCCTTATCTATCTTCCCACTAAGTATGACCACATCTGCAAAGTTTTTCTGGAAGCTTCTTGCTACTTTTTCATAATAAGGGGCTTGCAATATGCCAATGAATCTAACTATCATCTTTTTTTTTGGTAGTAAGGGATGAATTTGGGCAGCCTCCTCCATCCATCTTGCAGCATACTACCTAAAACTTTTATCGGCTCTTTTCCTCATGCTTATAAGAGATAGACAACTATAAATCTGACATCGGTGGGTCTTTCCTCATCAATAGCATTAATAGATGGATTGTTATATCCATCCTATTCCTCGTAGAACTTAATTTTGGATCGATCCATCATCCCTTGGACCCGTTTTAGGAATGATAGACAATGTTGCAAGTTGTGTTCTTGACCATAGTGGCAGCTAGATGTATCAACAACATTTCTTCTTTGACTTTTGTTATTTGTTAATATTCTGATTTTCATGAAAGCTTGCCAGACCCTACTCATAGGGTTTTGACTTCTGCCACACTTCTTTTAATTCGATAGCCTTATCCATCGACTACCATATTCACTTTTGGTTTGGCATATTAAGCAGTGGGTTGGCTCCCGCATTTGGTCTAGGTCCTTGCTCAATCTTGATCACTCTTTTTTCTAGTAAACCCTATACCTTTCTTTTGAATAAAGTGTAATTTTCAATAGAGTGGCCCTGCACTCCCGCGTGACATTCACAATAAGCATTCTCATTATACCATTTAGGGTATGGAGGTAATCTTGGGTTTGTGAATACTGGTGCCACTAGTTTACCTGCCAATAAGCGAGACTAGATCTTTTTATATGAGTAAGGGATTGGTTCAAAATGCTCATTTTCTCGGGATGCTTGTTAGTATTTGGAGCTCTCACATTATGCATATTGTGGGGCTGTGCATTCTGGGTCATACTTTGCATGGGATTTGATGCAAAGCTCATTGCAGAAGTGTACCTAATAGCATGGACTAGTTATGATGCTGATGAGTAAGGAGTAAGACCCCATATTCAGCATGCTTGGGAAGTACATATGCTGTGCTAGATGCAGGTTTTGATCAAACCTAGCACGATTCTCACCTACTGCATTCACTTCTTTCTCTTTACCTTTATTTACTGTCCTTTTGACTGATCCAGATGCTTCTTCAATAGATATTCTGTCACTCTTGATGGTGTTCTCAATCATTTCACCTGATATAACCATATCAGTGAAATTTTTTATGGCACTTCCTACCAGCCTTTCATAGTAAAGAGCTCATAAGGTGCCAACAAACATAACTGTCATTTCTATTTCAGTTAAAAGAGGGTGAACTTGAGCTACCTTCTCCTTCCACCTCTAAGCATACTATCTAAAATTCTCGAAAGATATTTTTTCTCCATGTTCATGAGAGAAAGATGATCTGGGACCTAATTAGACACATGTTTATACTATTCAAGGAATGCACATGCCAAGTCTACCCATGTCTAAATTGTTGCAAGATCAAGCCTTATGTACCATTAGAGGGCTACCCTAGTTAGGTTGTCCTTAAAGCAATGAATCAGTAGCTTCTTGTTCTCTTCATGTCTTGCCATTTTATGATAGTACATGCAAAGATAGGCAGTAGGGTCAGTAGTCCTATTGTATTTTTCAAAGTCAAGCACTTTAAACTTGGGTGGGATGACGAGGCTTGAAAATAGGCTTAATGACTTTGCATTTACAACTCCAAATTTGTTACTTTCTTCCACAGCTCAAAGACGCTTCTCTAATAAGTGATACTAGTCTAAGTCTTTATCATTTTCTAAAGGCCTTTTTGTTTTCTCTTGCTCTATGTGCTCATCGAGGTTTGGGATTAGGCCTTGACGGTAAAGAGCCCATGCCTTGAAATCCTTAAATTGAATGGGATGCTATTGCAGGATTAATATAAATAAATGGCTGGGATGGTGGGACATTCATTGCCGGAGGGTGATGCCCATGTAATGCCCTTTCTTAAGCACTGGTGGCCTCAGTACCCCCATTTAAATTACTTTTAGGGTGTGTCGATTCTTTTCCCATCTTGACCATGCTTGTTTGCCCTTTTTCTTTTAATGCACTAGATAGCAATTTGGTTAGCTTAGTGATCTATGCTTGAAGTTCCTCATTCTTATGGAGTGTTTGCTTTTGGGACTCCCTATACATGAGTTGGGGCTTTCGATGTGAGCTTGATGATCATTTTCCATCATTTTTTAATGATTATGAGTGTTATATCGATGGAAAACTGTAGATTATGTGTTTTATATCACCAAAATTTTAAATTATTTGTGGATTAGGCCTTTATAGTATGCATATGTTTGATGCAATGAAGATGAATGAATAAAAACCATGAAAGGATCAAGTTAGTTATGCAAATTCAGAAAAGGACAATTGGATAAAGGGACAGCTCCACCAACAGCATCTTTCATTAAAACAACAAAATGTCTTTATTAAATATGATTACATTCAAAAATGTCTGACACAGTTACATTGCTTGATTACATGTCCAAGAAATACAACAACTCTTGCTCGTGGCCTCCGATGGGCAAGATATCATGTGTCAAGTATCAGGCTACATCCATCATGCTGTCAGCCTCCAACTAAGCTGCCTGGATCTATTCTATGAGACGGCAGTGATAGTCTTGATGATTTTGGCATACAGGATCAACCATTTAAAGCCATGCTTGCTCTCGCTCTTCAGAGGTCTCACTAGTGCATTGACTTAGTTTTAGCGAGCTTGAAAAGAATGCTCTAAGTCTTAGGTTCTGAGTGTTAGAACTCCACTTTTGGCCTGGTTTGCTCTTAAATCCCAGACTCAAGCCTTTAGCTGTTCATTCCTCCTTCAATAAGTTGATGCGAAAGCATGGGTTTTAACAAGCTTTTCCTTATTAACCATAGTAGCTTTTCTCCATTAGTGTGGTTCCTTCTCGAGGGTAGTAATTTTTGTCCTTTACTCGATCGGTGACTTTCTAAGTCTTCAGGACTTGCTTTTTTTGTTAATGGCCACATAGTCTCTTTTCAAGTTCTCAAGATCTTCCTTTAGGTGGTTTTTTTTCCTTGATAGCCCTTATCATCTTGCCATCCTTCAGGTAGAGGTCCATTTTCAATTGACTATTTTCCTCTTTTAATCGAGCGATCTCCTTGGCAAAGGTTACCTTTTCTTGTTTGAACTCTTGCTTGAGTAATTCAATTTTAGAGGGAAATTCATCAACTGACATTTATGATGTCCTAATATCAGACAGGGCCATGGCATCATTAACGCAATGGACCCTCTATTCATCATGTCCTGGGGTCATACTACTCCCTCTCTAATATCTCTCCATGTAGCAGCTTTGTTTCCATGCTTGAAAAGCTAGCTGGACTCTTGACTTGTAGTCGGGCTCACCATAATCGAAATCCCATAACTCTAAGCCGTTAATGAAGAGGACTGACTAACGGCATTGGAATTATCAAAAAGCTAAAAAAAGGGCATAGCTAGTACTCCCCATAATCCCATGAGCGATACACAGCTGTAATCTTCGCATCAGTATATGACTGTTTATGGGAAAAACCAAGAGACCTTCCTTTGTTACCTTTTCCCCTTGAGGTTTCAAAATTTTTGGATCCATTGCTCGTCAAATTTGTCTTGAGGCCAATCTTTCTCAAGTACCTTAGAGATAGGGCTAAAGCTAGGTAGGAAGCAACACGATGTCCTACTCTTTTCAGGGCCAAAGTGGCTGATAAGCCAAATGTGAATAAATGGTGCACACCTGATGAATCGACCCTTCCCATTTTCTTACAAAAATTAAGAGCTCAAATAGTTTCGATAAGGATGGCTAATACTGGATTAATGTTATAGCACAAACGAAAAAAGATATATGCTGCTATAGCTTTAATATAGCCTAATGTCTTTGGGAATATAACCGACCATAGATGGCCAAAGCATAGATATCATGGATTTTTTGAATGTCAATGGTACTCACCATTGCTTCTCTTAAACTGGCCCATGAGATGCATTCATTGTTCCCCTTTGTTTTGATATGACTCTCAATCTAAGACTCTGTTGCCCCAAGGATTTGAATTAATATTTTCTTGAAGGTTGGAGGATTCATCGCTTTGTAGTATATCCTATCAACCTTTGCCTTTTCAATGTTGAGTAATGCAGTGCATTCATTAATTATGGGAACTAGGTCTTCATGATTGAAAGTGAAGCATCAATTTGCTAGATTCTAAAACTAAGAGGCCTCTTACAACAAACTAACATCTAAATGAACTTGAAGCAGAAGAGCGATATCTCTATATCTTTTAGTGAATGATTACTTTTTAGTATTATCCTAATTAGTCCACATGATCCTCATATCTTGCCAATCACTTTGATGGTATCCTATCTTGATCCTTTCATGCACTACTATGGCATGCCCCAGTTTAATGATGCCTCCATCATTATGTTGTCAATGCTCTAACCGTGCTCTAACTTCTTCAAAAGGCTTTAGCTCCAATGTAGACTATTACTCCATGTCACAACGTACCCCTAGGGGGGGATCCTCGTGGATCTATGGATGCGTACGACTTAAAATATTTTCCTGACTTGGAAATGTCTTCTTGATTAAGACTATTCTTTGGCGATTGATGAGGATGAGAATGTACGGATTCTTGACTTGTGGTACAGTAAAAGGGACCGTAAGATGAATCGCTCATCTTATTGGTCTCGGATGACCATCGCAAAATGGCCAATGCTTGGAGTCACCACCGATCATTTAGGGCTAGGCATGATCAGATGCCTATTGAAACCTATGTTTTGAGTTACAAAATTCAAAACATCGATCCCATGGTCTACGTAATGCAAAGATTCATCATTTAGGTTCAGGAGTTGGTTACACATGATGAGGTACGAACCTCTTCGTGAAACCCGAAATCAGTACTGTACTAGCTATGTCTTTTTCAGTTTCTATTCTTTCGATCTTAACTAGTCATTATTTCGATATAACCCCTTTTAATGGATGAATCTTATAAAAATAATCCAAGTTTTGATGAAAAAGATTTAATCTCATATACGCCCTAGAGAGATAGGGAATATGGAGATTTTTGATAAAAATGACCTCTAGATTTTACTTTCAAAATGGAATGTTCCGCTTTAGGCACTGGAGAGATACCCACGTGGAACATTACCTTTAAATTTATTTGAAACAATTTGAAAATATGAATGCACATAATGATCACAAAGAAATCATGTTAGTAAGACAATAAATGAAGTACCTAGCATGGATCATTCAATGCAATGATAAAGAGAATGGGTGGACTATTAGAATTTATCTCGCTATTGGCATCGATTATCTAGGAATAACCGAATCAAAAATTTTTTTGATGCATCAGATTTCTTGATTAAATGAGATTTGTTTGACATATTCATGGAAATCTGGGAAAGAAAAGAATTTAATTGCAATTGAAA
Organism: Adansonia grandidieri; assembly: GCA_038382065.1. Taxonomy (NCBI): domain Eukaryota; kingdom Viridiplantae; phylum Streptophyta; class Magnoliopsida; order Malvales; family Malvaceae; genus Adansonia; species Adansonia grandidieri. The sequence continues at coordinate 1,682 of JBBYHK010476108.1, read as the reverse complement.
GACAGGGTTGGAGTATCCCCTCAAAAAGATGGGATTGGAGTATTCCTTCAAAAAGATGGGGTTAGAGTATCCCTGTGGATGATGAATAATTTTGATGAAGAAAGATTCTTTAAATCTTGACAATTTGGAAAAATGGGATTGGAGTATCCCCTCGGAAGGTCAGGGTTGGAGTATCCCCGTGGATGACAAATAATTTTAACAAAGGAAGTTAGATCTTGACAATTTAGAAAAGTAGGGTTGGAGTATTCCCTTAGAAATTGGGGTTGGAGTATCCCCGAAAGTGACACATCTGACTTTTGTAATGAAGTGGAGTTAGAAAAATTAAGTTGATAAAACCTTGTGATTTAGAAGACGGGTGAGCATTTAGATGACTTTCGATGAAAGAAATTATTGTGAATGAGGATGGTAAAGATGTAAAATATGTTTGTGCCTTGATACAAGCCTATGGCAGGTCAAAGCATATTCTCGAGTCAATCAGGTTGACACGGAGACATTCAAATGTCTTGAGACGAAATTCTAGAAAACAACTTAATTTTGACCATGACCGAAAATAAAGGACGGCATTACGCTATCCTGCTTCATGAATTTATTCTAAATTGGTTTGAAGGCTTTAGAGGGCAGACAAGATACGGTTAGAAAGGTAACTCGATGAGGGTCAACCTTAAAATATTCCCCATATCCCAAAAAGTCATTTTTGAGGGGAATAAATTTTCAAGTTCAAACTGATTGAGCTACTGGTAGAACATATGAGAAACAAGGTGTGTCGAATTTTGAAATCACCTCGGACTCATTTGGTATCAAAAAATTGCAAACATACCTTTCTAAAAAGGGAATTTCATGAATCTTTTAGGTAAAATGTTCGAAGAATTTAGAAAAATCATTTAGTGGGTTTGAACAGCCCAACCAGAATACATGTTCAGATTCTAAAGGTTTCAGACAGTTTAGACTTGAAAAATCATAACTCTCTCATCCGGAATGATCCAGGGGTGAATAAGACATTGTCTTAAAGATAATTCGACATGCTTTAATAGAAAAATATCAGAAATTTCATGAAAATCATTTAAGATTTTAAAATGATTTTTCAATTTGCAATAGTTATGATGCTAGTAGGGAACAAAGCAAAGCAGGGGATATTTCTTGTTTTCCTTATGTTTACGGGCCTATACTCGAGTCATTGACATTCAAATGTCCATGATTGAAGGGAAAGAGTGGCATGAGTATCACGAACTCATTTGCATAGCCCTAGAGTAGTTTGGGACAATGAAACAGTCTGTTAATCATACCACTCAAGGTTTTGACTTAAAAACAAGGCACAAACATTTCGGGGATGAGTGTAAAGTCATTTTCATTGGAAAATCAAAAGATTTGAGCTTGTTTACCTAAGATTCCAGGTCTGGAAAACTTAATTTTCCCCAAGATATTTTGCTAGCTTTAAGGAAAGTGCTAAGTCCATTCTAATCCTCATTGGTTGAGGTTAAAATGCTTGGCTTGGGGGGTTTTGAAAATCAGTTTTTATCATCCATCAAACATGCATTTTGACCACAAACATACAAGGGGATGGCATATAACATGAATGGGGATGCTAATTTTGCTAATGGCCTAGATAAAGAAAGTGTTATGCACTTTGACAAGAAAATGTTATGGATGCTAAAAATGATAATGATTCATGCAAGTTAATGTGT
>JBBYHK010476107.1:47711-78277 GCA_038382065.1 Adansonia grandidieri | reverse complement strand
ATGAAGCTATTATATAAAAACTTGTTGGGATAGAAAAATTAAGATGTTTTCTTTTGACCTAAATTGAGAGAAAAATAGTTGTAGGGGTTACAAAATAAATAGGGTTTATCTCTCTTTTGTTATCTCCTATTCTTCCATTCTCGTTCTTTTTTTCACCACCTTCATCCTTAAACAGTTCTTAGTTCTTGATCGGGAAAAGACAAAAGCTATCTTTTGGTTGAGGGTTGGTAATGCTTCTACTAGCACTAAAGAACCACTGGGCCTCAAGAAAGCTTCAACAGTCTCCTTTATAGATAGTTGTTAGAGACAGGACATGTATGCTGCTCATGGTCTTGAAGAAATCCTCTAAGAGGCCTAGTTGATTTCTTTCAAGATTCTTAAGGTTGAATTGTTTTAGATTTTGACATCTAAAGTCAAGATAATTTATGATCATATGGATGATCATATCTTCAATAAGTTATTCCCTAAAGATTCGTAGGAAAGTCCGATTATTTCTTTGATTACTATTTTTGCTGCTTTATTCTTGATTTTTTTATTTGTTTTGAAATCCAATATATGCATGAGGCTGACTTTATGAAATACAAGATCGCTTCACATGACATGGACTTTTATGCCTGACGCTTTTGATACTTAGTTTTAATGATCATTTTGCCAAGTGTCAACTGATCATTTGGTAACCCTTCAAATTGCCTCGTTCCACTTTTTTGAGTTGGCTTCTTGAATGTGAGCATTGTGGTTGCCCCAATTTTGAGTCTTTAAGCTCTCTTTTTGGATTTTCAACTCAAAATCTTGTTCGGTTTTCTAGATGCCCTTTCAGTTTTTGTCTGAAACCTTTTTTTAGAGATCATAAGATGTTCTTTCTGATTTTCATCCTAAGACCCTTTCACACTTAATACTTATTTACCCCACCTATGTTTATAATGTTAGGCAAGTTATTGTTATCCATTTCGATTAAGATTAAGGCTCCTCTAAAAAACTATTTTACAACATATGATCTTTCCTAGTTTGGCTCTACTTGCCTGAAGCATCCTTACGGATAGAAAAGATCTTTTTTAGCACCAATTCACCTTTGTAAAACTAAAAGGGAAAACTTTCTTATCACGGGCTCTTATCATTCACTTTAATACATTTGCCTATAATAGATCACTTTCACTTTTTTTTCCTTAACTAGGTTTAGTTGCGTATATCGATGTCTAACCCATTCAGCTTCCTCTAACTAGGCTTCCATTAGAACTTTTAGAGATTAGATCTCAACCTCAATGGTTAACATATTTTTGGAATCTTTTAAGGAAAAATGGTGAAGTTTGATATTTAAATTAAGGAGAAATTTCTAAAAAAGAATCGATTTCCTCAAAAAAATTATAGAGCCTTAAAAATTGAGCCTTATATAACTTATGCTGAATCACAACCCTATAATGACATAATAAGAACTTAGTTCGAGGCATAACACCTTGGGAAAGTAGAGATATAAAAGTAATGATTTATGCTTAATTCTAAAAAGTAAGGGATAGCTCACACTACTAGCTTTCCATATTTATTCCCAATTCAAACATCCCAAAAAAGGCAAATGATATGTCATTGGGAAGGTAACTTAAGGAAGTTTTACCTAAAATAGGTAAAATTCCCAAAAAATCATTCTTAGGATGAAAATAATTTTTAAATGCAACACGGGCAACAAACAGTGAGAAATTAGTGTAGCCATCTTAGGAAAATCACCATGGATTAGTTTAGACTCGAAAAGCTATAAAAAACCATAAAAAAGGCAATTCAATGTGTTTTAAGGGAAAATGTTTAAAAATTCAAGAAAAATCCTTTGGTAAGTCAAAACTAAGTCACGAGTGTTGGTCATTAGATTCGAGGATTCCAAATGATGAATGATCAAAAAATCATGACTACCGCATATGGACTCAAAAATCATGTATGACAACTTTTGAAAAGCTAATTCAAATTTCTTTAAGGAAAAATCCTTAAAATTTTGAAAAATCATTTGATGCATGAAAATAATTTTTTAATCCCACCCATTATTGCTGCCGATAACTAAAAATAAGGAAATAATGATTTTGGTTACCAAGTGCACTTGTGACTTAAACATTTGAATGCCCGAAACAGGGGTGGTAATAGTGTGTTAGTGAATCCATCCTAAGTCCACAAAAGAAGGCTCCTGAGCAACTCATTAATCACACATCAAAGCTGACCAAATAGACCAAATTGGCCATTGAACATTCAAATGCTCTTTAGCTTTTTACCATAGTTCTTTTCCTTATTTGGGAACCTCTCTTGGGCATACATAAGGTATGAGAAATGCCATTTATAGTGGCTATAATAGGCTTTAAGCAGTAGCTAAATGTCACATAAATTTGACTAATCATATAAGGCTCAAGAACAATGCTCTACATTAATTGGCTTAAAGATTAAATGAAGATGGTTTAAAAGCATAGTTATTTTGGCCTTTGCAGCCATGAATCTAAGATTTAAAGGTTTGATTTTACCCCATGTTTGATAGCATCAAATGGTAAGAAAGCATAAGCCACAGTTGATTTATTATTTAAACTAATCTAGACTTAGGGTTTTTCTTTTGAAAAAATCAAATTTTAGCCCTTAACTGAAGCATGCATTTCATCAAACAAAACATGAACTCCACATGTCAACATAGCACCAAATAACCAAAACATAGCATAGCATGAATGTATAGGCATTTCATTAAACATATCCTAAACTAAAACATGGTAAAGGACATAAATCATGAAGAACATGCAAGATGAACATAAATATGGCATGAAAATCTCACAAACATATAAATCATGGAGCAAAATACATCACCAAGAAGAATACAAGTTTGGCCAAAATTACAGAGATCAAAAGGGGACATAAAATACTAAAATCATCAAAATATGCTTCCAATGACACCAAGAAGATAGGGATCAATAGGAAAATGCATACACCTAGCAAAAATGAGCACAACCAAATATAAAACTATCATTAATATGACATTTTCTTGCTTCAAAATGCATCAAGAAAGAAAATAATAAGAAGGAAAAATATATTATAACTTCAAGCTTTAAGTTTCCAAGACTTTTTTCTTATTTATTTCCTTTTTCTTAGTTTTTTTCTTGTTTTTCTTTGGTGGAAATTTCTTTTGGTAAGCAAATGAGTAAGCATTGAAGAAAAAAAAGAAGGGAATGAGTAAGCATGTGAAAATAAAGCCCTCTTTTGGTTACCAACCCCTAGCCCTTTAAGGGGCATTCTTTTTCTTGTTTCTACATTTTCATTGAAAATGGTCCCCATTTGTCCTTAGCAGACAATTGTCCAATATTGGCCAAGGACCCTTTAATTTGGGAGTAATAAAGTTCTCTGTTGGCTATCCATGTATTTATCTCTCTAATATAACCAAAATGCCATTTTAGGGGTGTATTTTGCACTCGCCTATATTCAATTATCACATGAAATGTCCCAAAATCCTTTCATCTTTTGTCTTCTTGGTCTTCCATTAATTACATTAAAAATTAACCAATTTGTAATAAAATGAAATAAGGCCCAAAAAAATGTATAAATGGTGTAGTACCATTTAAAATAAATCTAACATGACTTAGCCTTAAATGATATGATTTTTGGACCAATAATTATTGAAAAAAAACCATAGAAAAAGAGTGTAGAAATTTTGGAATAAAATGACTCAGATTTTTTAATGTAATGCCAAGGTATTTATACAATGCCATGATGTACTGATACTTTAGACTAATGTATAAATACATTTAAACAATGTATCAATACGTTGTGCCCTTATAATTAAATTTCGATACTGCTAGGCCCCTGTACCAATACGAGGTATTGATATAAGCCCTAATATTTACAATTTTGATCATTGGAGCCAAGGTATCGATACCTTATGGAAAGGTGTCGATACCTTTGGTTTTTGCATATTTAGTTTTAGTTTGGCTTCTCAATCACTTTTACCTTGCTTAGGACTATCTATATTAGTCCCAAACATGGGCAAATAGCCTTGGCCATGATTGAAATGCTTCAATATGGTCTATAGAGGCCTAGACAAAATAGGCATCTACATCATCTCTCATTGATTTATTTTTTTAAATACAGTCTACTAGACACATGTCACTTTACGAGCCCTTTTATGTGGAGTTTTTTCTTTCCACCATTAGTGTATAGGATAATTATCTTAAATAGTATGGCAACAAATTCAAAATTAATATCCAACCAAGAACTTAAAAGCAAATCCCTGAAAAGGAGACTCATCGAGCTCATTAATGGCACACAAGGCGAAAATGTATTTAATGCCATATAAAATTAAAAAAAAGTAATAATTTGTAGTAGTAAAAAAACTCTAAAGCTTCATTGGTAGGATAAATGAATAATGGAAAGATAGAAAATTAAAAGGAAACAACTGATTTTTCTTTCCATGCTATGCTTAGGAAAAAAGATTAAAAAAAATGGAAAGAAAAAAAATAATTTCCATTCCATCCATTGCTTGGTATGATTAAAAAATGAGAGTATAAGAAATGAAAGTATCTTATTTTACCTATTCCTTGTATGATAAGATAAAAAAATAAAAATTTTAAAAAAATTATGGATAATTTTATAAATATACACTCTTGACTTACAACACTCTCATTTTTCATTCTTTTCATTCCAATTTGGAATATTTGTTTTTGTTAATAGAGGTGAAAAATAAAAATCTTTCTAGCTTTTTTTCCTTATTTTTCTTTTTTATCAACACACCCAAATTTCATTTTCTTTCCTATTTTCCAGCCTCCTCTATCCATACTTTCACCTTTTCACCCTACCAAGTACACCCTAAGTCGTAAAATATATATAACTATTTTGAAAAAAAAAGTGATAATAATTAGGAATAATTTTTTTTATGAATTTTTTATATTAAAAATAAAATTATATTTTATCTTACAATTAGAGCCAAATTTAAATTAGGTCATTTAGGTTCAAGTAGTTATTTTATTTAAGTCATTTTGAGTTTAAGCCATTTTATGTTTAGGCTCAGTCGAGCAAGTCAGGTCATTTTTAGATCTCATGAAAGATGCAACTATTTGTTGAAAAGGTTGGGGTAGGAGACATTTCAAGTGATATGGATAAAATAGAGTCACTAAAAGCATTTATTGATTTGTTTTCGTTGGCAAACACTAGTCCACGCTTCCCTGTACTAGGTTCTAACATGTTGCAAACAACATCTGTAAATGGGCACTTTTCCATCATTAACTTACTTTAGAATGTTAAATGCTTAAATAAATAAATAAATTGCCTATTGGCAGTTAACTAGTTGTAAATAAATAAATTGCTTATTGACAATTAATTAGTTATAAAAAAAATATAAAGAAAACTTCCTTTTAGCAATGATCCATTCAACCATTATCTAGGAGATATGACTTTCCATTTGGCCATTAGCCATGCAATATGATTCTCCATTTTGGGCCATAATAAGAGAAAATGAGACATGTTGATTTACTTAAGACAAAAAAATGAAAAAAATAAGAAATTTTCTCTAAAACATAAATGCAATACTCAAAACTCTTTAGAATTCTCAAAGTATTTAGGCTATGGCAATTAGACAATTTCCATTTAAGTGATTTTGTCTTTGACTAGTGAATCAAAACTGGTTCTTATTAAGATCTTCATCTATCCATGCATGATAGAGACTAAAGAATAAGGTTCATGAATTCTTCAATTTTGGAGACACATAGGAAAACTTAAAGGCACTGCCATTTGTTCATTTGCTAATTAAACTACGATCCCATGATTGAATTCCTATAACATAAGTTTGGGTCACATTTTACCGAATGAGAGAGCAAAGAGTTAGTGGTGACATAATAAGATATATAAAAAAGGCAAAAGAAAAAAAAGTAATTTAAAAAGAAGTAAAAGAAAATAAAACACTTATCTCGTAAGGTGACGTAGGCCTAGTCTGGCATTGCTATTACAATTGGAAAAAAAGTTTGTTTAGAAGAAGTGCACTTGAAAATTGCTATGAAAAATTATGGTTTGAAATATTTTCGTTGTTTAGTATTGTTTTAAAAAACTACTGTGTGTAATCAAATTGGCTAAAATGAATATAATATTTAATAGTATAAATTAATATTACTTTAAATTATATTAAGATGTATAAAAAGGGTTGACTTAATAATATAAATTTATATAAAATACAATTTTAGATTCTATTAAAAAATTAATCTATTTCAAGTTGAAAATAGTTTATGAAATTATATTAGTTATGAATAGTTAATTATTCTAAATATTTTTTAAATTTTAAAATAATTTATGAAATTAAATAAATAAAAATTTTAACATATTAACATATATAATTTTTTTGTATAATATATAAGTTTTATTTTACTAATATATACCTATATGGTTATAAGTGTGTATATATATTTCTCTTAATAGCTTTTTACAATAAAATAAAAAAAAATATTTAATTTTTATGGACTAAGTAGCAGGTATCATTAAACAGAAAAATATTATGACTATTAACAAAACTAATATAAATCATATGATAAGATATTATATTTATTTTAAAAAATATGTATCAAATATTAATTTATTATAGGGTTAAAGGGTAAATTTGCCATCATATAATAAGGCAATATTAAAATTTGGCACACTATTTTATTTTAATTAATATATACCATTACACTGTAATTCATTGCTAATTTTCGGACTTGTCTAACATAGAAAAACGGAAGCTGTTACTCCTTTTCATATTACAACCAAATATAAATATAATATATAAATTTAAAAAATTGAAGAGGAACTGGTTTCCATATCTTTGTTCCTAACCTATAATCTCAACTAACATAGAACAAGAAGATAAAAAGCCACAAAAATAGCAAATAGCTTTCATTTGGATATATCTATATAATGATTAGTTATAAGTTTTCTTAACAAATTGATTAGGGATTTCTTCGATTACCTATTTTGCTAATGAAAATTTAAGTAGATATTGTTGAATATCCTTTAAGTCTTAATTCTTAAAATGGCTTTGAATATTTTATTGAAGTTTTAGATTTTGCTTTATGTTATGCATGTAATATGTTGGTGCTTCTCTTGTTTTATTGCTACATATGGTTCTTTTATGTTTGCAATGTTTATGCTATTGTCTATTTTGTTATTATTTTTTAGTTATTTTTTCTACATGGACGATAATAGACAATGTTATGTTGAATCAAAAGGGTGTTTATCCATTCATATGGTTGGAGTTTCGTTAAAGATCCTAAGCTAAGATATATTAGTCGAATTCTAGAAGAATGTACAATAAACATTAAAAAACCTTTAGCTAAAGGAACTTGTTGACGCTTCGTAAAATAGAAAAGTTCTTAATGTAAGTAACATTTAATGGTAAAGAGTTTGAAGAAGGATTAAGAATAGTCTAAACCTAAACATACAATACAAGGTCGGTTAATCTATCCTAAATAAAAGATGTGAACCGTTATCAAAAATAGAATCCATATCAAACACTAAATCTGAAGTTCCTTTCTTACATATTAACCATATATCTACTGAAGATGCTTTTGATTGTTGTGTTAAGTTAAATATTGGTGGGAGTAAATTTGGCTATAATTGCATTCATGGTTTAAATGAGATAGAACTAACAATGTACCCTAATAAACAAAATATAAAGAGAATTGCTAATAAAGTTTTTTATGAAAAGAATGGCAAAAAACAAAGGCTATGATAAAGAGAATGATTAATGATTTGGTTTTAGACTATCTTATTTGTTTGATGATGATGAAATAAAGATAATTAAATGAAAAGTTGAGTTTGCTACTAAGAGCAAAATGGTAAACAAATTTAGGGAACAATAAAATGAATGAATGAGAGAGAAAGTACATTGGGGAAAATATTGAAAGAAAAAGGATGAAAAAAGTACAGGGTAGGGTGAATACTAAATTAAACACGGAAAGTGAGACTTTGGGGATAAAGAAAATGAAGGTTATGATTATGACGATAATGATAGTTGAAATTATTTATAGTTAGGCTGAGTTTCAAAGTCATAAAAGGCTAAGTAGGTATATAACATATGATTCAAGGGTTTTATAGCTTAAGTTTGAGGTCACTCTTGTATTTAATGGTCCAAAACATTTTCAAAGTGTTTCAAAGTGCCATAAGTAAGTATTTGCTAAGATAAGTAATGATATTTACTTTTATAAAAATTGATAATAATCAAGTCAGGCAATATGTTAATGGTTGTTCGTGAAATATATATGCATTTTATGATTGGCAGTAGTAACAATTTCATTATAAAATCTTAGAACCTTCATCATTAAAACAATAAGGTATTGAATTTGATAATGGTAACAACAAAGTTCTTAGTTGATTTGTATAGAGATAAGATAATTTATATCCTAAGAATTAAGCTAGATAAGTTAAGCAAAGATATTGAAAGCATATAAAGGTCATATGTTAAGCTTGATAAAGTGAGTAAAAGTAAAAAATTGTGATTATTATGAAATAGAATCAAAGGAGAATACAATCATGGAATTATGTAAAGGAACTTAAAAGAATTAAGATGAAAGTTAAAAGAATTATGTAAAATGCATCACTTATGTTGAAAAACATATTTAAGGCACTGAAAAATTAATTCCTAAAGGGACTTATACATATAATAAGCCTAATGTTTATTTCTTGAAAATATTTATTGAAAGTGAACTATCAATAGAAATGGGTAAAAATACATAACTAAATATTCTTTATTGTTGAGCATTAGTGGAAGGTGAGATAAACACGACTGGAAATTGTTCTTGGAATTATTATTGCAAGATGTGAATTTGAAATCTAATACAAAGGGATAGATTGTTATGACAGATATAAAGAAAGGTAGTTATTGTTCTTGAACTATTTATTCTCTTTATTAGTTTTATATTATTGTATTGCTTAATGATGCTATTTTAAAAATATTTATTATAAAGATTGATAGCTATATTGGAAAAGCTTATTCCTTATATAGAACAAAGATGTGTAGTACATATTTATCTAAATTAAAGTAAAAATATGAAAGAAAAAGTGTTGAATAAATTATTTTTGGATGTGTACTAAATCTACAACACAGGCTTAAATTTCAAAAATATGTGAAGATGTAATATATAAAAGATTCATTGAACAACTATCTCCCATATTATTAGTGCAAAGCCAACTTCAGTGATGAAATAAAATATTACATTATCAAAAATAATCTTCGTGCAACTTTTCATGGTTCAATTTTCGAAGCTAAATGCAATTAAGTAATGCAAAAGCTTGAAAAATTTAGAATGGTGGTAATGAAGAGAATTGTAGAAAAGAGAATGAAATGCAACAAATGGAGAAGAAATTATGGTCATTTATTATTGAAAAAGTTTGAGGAAAATATGGACCAAGCTTATAATGGCATGTGCATTTTAATGATAATGTTAAATATAAAACTAAAAGAGGAAACAATCATATGTAATTGACCTAAAGAAAAAGAATTTATGCATTTCAAGCATGGAATTTCTCTGGCATACTATGTTGCCATGCCATTTATGCTATTTGGGATAATAAAGAGGAGCTAAAGGATTATATCCATGAATGGTACCATTAAGATAAAAACATGAGGACATACAAATACACCTTAAATCCAATTAATGGTCTAAATGAATGGAAGAAACATGGTTTAAACAAGTTATTACCTTCTTTAGGAAAAAAGATGCCAAGAAGACTAAAAAAAAGGAATCCAGATCATCATAAAACAAATAAGTATAAAATTAGGTTATCAAAAATAAGAAAAGTAATAAGTTGTAGTAGTTATCAAAAGACAAGCCATAATAAGGCTAGATGCCTTCAAAGTAAAAAAGTAAGTTACATATTATACTTATTTATTTGTTTAGAAATGATGTTAGAAAGTCAAAAAGTTCTAATTTCTCATTTTTTTTTATTGAAGTCTATAAAAAAGTTTTCATAATGTAAACTTTACAGTTTTATTTGCTTGACTAAGTTTAGTATGAGTGCACTTTCATTTCAAGTCAATTTTATATAGGTATTTGATAAAGAATCATTTGATGGAGGGATAGGGTTGCATCATTACAAGAAAAAATAAAAGTGTCATATTGTTGTATGCTATTGATGATTTTTTCATAAACTAACTTTTGATTAGGATGTTTAAATGTAGAAAACTACTGACACACAAAGAATCTCGATATCTGCTTCAAGTTCAATGGTTTTTCTATTCACCTGTTTCACAATCATTAGCTCTAACAACGATAAGCATTCAAAAGAGTAGGAACATATAAAAAGAAAAAGTGCTTCAAGTCATCCATAACCACAACCACTACCTCTATCAATAGCTCCAATTCCATCATTAATTGTAGTTCAACCATTGGTAGCATCTACAAGAAAAAGGGTTACAATTGCTTAAGATAAAAAGAAAGGAAAAAAAAAAGGAATGATGGAGTCAAGGGACATATTATACCATTCCAAGGATGTATATACAAATCTCTAGACAAAAAAGGTAATTTACAATGTAAATGTTCTACACTAGCTTAAATTTTGGTGTACTTGTATTTAACTAGTTTAAAATTAGAGCTAACAAAGCAAGACTGAACTAGAAAGCCTACTGCGCTAATCTGAGATCAAATCTGCTCCAATCTGAATTTACTTAAAAAGTCAAAGGCTTGAATCCAAAAAAAATTAAGCCTAAAAATTTGAATCCAATAAAATCCGAATCCAAATATATCTGAACGTGAGAAAGCCCAAAACTGACATGATCTAAAACTTATAAATGCTTAACCCGTTAAAACTTAAATTGCGATTAATGCTATCCAAAAAAGTAAAAATGTGAATTTATAACCGAAAAGACCCAAACTATTATTAGATGATTTTATTTAAAATAAAAGTATAAAAAAATTTTTTCTAAAATAAAAGTATTTAATTTATGAAAAGGTATTTATAATTCTTATATTAATAACAATAAAAACAATTAATAAATGAATCTTTATATTAGATTATGAAATAGTTTTTACTATTATCATTATTATATTTATAACAATTAATCATAAAAAATTAAAAAAAATAATATTATTAATTTATCCTTTGATTTATTATAATTTATGTCATGTACTATATATTATTATGCTTATTCCACATTTAAAATTTAATTTTAATACAATAATGATTGAATATATGAAAATAATATTATAATTTCAACCTATGATTGAACTTTATGTTTTGTGATATACTAAAATAATATATAACAAATTTAACTTTAACTTTAGATCATATTTCTCTTAGTACTTCAAACAAATAAAATATTAAATTTACTTGAAAATAAATATATTATCTTGTAAATCAAAATATAAAGATTAAAAGAATTAAATAATTAAATTAAATAGTACAACATTCAAACAAAATATATTTAAATAAAATATAATTTTTCAATTCCTAAAATCAAACAAATAAGTTTGTTCGATTCTTAAATATTTTTGTATCATAAGGTGTAAGACAATTTGTTCATAACTCTAATACCTATATTAAATGTTGATTTAGAAGTAACAGTAATAACTAAAATATCAATATATTATTTGCCATTAATGAAGAATGAGATATCAAAAATATATTTTTTTCAATAATCAAGAAAATCAAGTTTCTCATAAAATTTTCTAACCTTATCCAAAAATAAATTTAACTTTATTATATATGATATAGATCTAATTTCATAAATTTTAAATCCTAACAAGAAAAAGTAAGTTCATATAATAACAAATGTACAATAAATTAAAAGTTATAAATTGATTAAATTACTTATTATATAAAAATAAATAAATAATTTAATAAAGTAATTTAAATAATTAATGATCTAATGTTGATCTAAATAATCAAATATTAAAATTATATCAATATTATATAATTTGAAGCTTTGGATTTTATTTGCTATTAAATTATGAGAATGAATATTATGATTAAATTAGTTATGATTTGATATTATAATTTTACCCTTAAGTATTCAATTTTTTTAAGAAGGATAATTATATCTATTGTAATGTATACTTTATGTTTTGTTGTTTTATAATTTATGTTTAGGCATGCTTTAAAAATTCATTTTCTCTTCAAATGTATGCTTTATTATTTGAAAAGTATAAATAAATGGGGCAAGGCAGGGCGAGGCGAGGTTAGATGTATCAAACATCCACAGAGGCTCTAGTGGTATTGAAAATTCAACATCCATAGTATAGCAAGGCGGGTGGTGGAGCAAAGTAGTTCGCTAGTGGGACGGAGGTAGATTTTGCAATATTTGTCTCCTCACTCCATTGCCATCCCTTGCTTAGAGTAAAAAGTTATATATAAATATTTATAAGTTTATTTATAACTTGTTTCTTTCTAATAATTTTTTTAAAATGTAACCCAATATATACTTTATCTAGTGTTATTTGATATTTATTTTATCTCTGTTAAAAAAAAATAAAAATTCTAATGTAATCATTAATTATATTAATACTAAATATCATAAAAATTAATAAAAGTACAAGTATATAATAACTGGAAAATAATAAGAAGTATAAAAACATACAAAATATTTTTTTTAACTCTGAATAGACATATAATATTGAACTTATTTATTTATTTATTTTTTATTTAAACTTAAATGTTATTATACTAAAAATTATAGAGAATAATAAATACAGTACATTGATACTATGTAGTAGGTATCATACTCATGCATTTTATGGGTTTGTAATGTATTTTATGTTTTAAATTATATTATGATTATTATTATTATCAAAAATACATCTTGTGTTTAAAATCAAAGTAATAGAAATAATATATATGCATATGTATTTCTTTGAAGAAGAAACTCATATATGTATGCTACAATACTGCAATTCAATAATGTGTCATACTTACGTTGACTAAAAATCTATGTGAAACTTGAAAATGAAAATTACTCAAATGTTGAATAATATAGAAATACGTTTAAAGTTTTACATTTTGTCTAATCAATCTTAAGTGAACTTTTCCCATAGCAATGTAAGCATCCATAACATATTGCTGAAATAATTGCCTTACAAAGATAACTGTCTTGGCTTCACATCTTCATTGTTGAGTTCTGCATTCATAATACCCTCATAATCAAATTATCTTTTTTCGTCTTTTTTTTTCTCATGTTTTGACAATAAGAAACATATTGCTCATCACTTGATCGCTTATTGAAAGACATTTTATCCATCAGAAATTATACTTTTCAAATAGTTGCTTTAAGTGTATGTTGGTGGAGAAAATATTAAAATGTTGGTTATATATAGTATTCAAGGAGAACTCTTCCATTATAAATGTATATATTTAATTTAATAAAGTAACTTGATTCATGTACAAAGAGAAGTGATGTATTCATTTAATAAATTATTTTAATAATTATCACAATATTAAAATATTATAATTATGACAATACTAAATCATGAGATGAAATTTGAACTATTTAAGATATTATTCATGGAATTTATTATTTTAAATCAATTTTACTATATAGATAGGTATAAATAAAATTATTATATAATTTTATATGTACATAAATACTTATTAATTTTTAAAATTTTAATTTTAGTAATTTTCTAACTATATAAAATTAAAATTAATTATTACAATCAAAATTAAAAAAAATTATTTATAACTTACAAATTTTCAAATTTCTTGAATCTATCTAAGCCCACCCAAATTTGAATCAATTCAAATTTGAAATAATCCTAGCTCGAAAAAACTTGTAACTAAAATGATATAAGCTTAGGATAGCCTGCATTAAAAAAACTTGAATCCAAAGATATCCGAGCTTGAGATGATCCGAATTCGAAATGAATCTAAGCTTGAAATAACCTAAATTCAAAGATAGCCTAATCCAAACCCACTCGTTAGCGACCTCTATTTAAAATCTATCTCTAACATATTTTGTTATTTGCAACCTGGTTTTTCAAGTAATAAAATACTTAATCAACGATATGGAAGCAAGCGAAGAAAAAACTGCACATTGGAATTGGATGGGGACATTGACAATCTTGTATGGCATATGACATAAGCCACAAACAGCTTTCTTCACCTTTTACATTAAATGGCACTTTCTAAGTTCCCCAAATTTTAGCTTCTTTTTTTTTTTTTGGTTTGGTATGAGTGGTGGCAAAACTTACATGATGCAAATTTTCCATAAAGAACTTTGTTTATCTTTTCTGGAATTTAAGTTCTTATTTATAAAAAGAAGTAAAATTTTCACCTAAAAAGAAGCCAAATGCTATTTTTTCTTGCCTTTTTATCCTCTTTTATACTGTAATCGATATTCTAGGCTAAGAAAAGGTAGTTGAGATTCTAGTCTAAGTAGAAAAGACAAACGAATCAAGTTTTACCTATTTTTTAATTTTCTTTTCTTTCATAATTTATATATATTATATTTATATTTGGTTATAATTAAAAAAAAAAACAGTTTCAATTAATCTTTAACAAGTCCAAAAATCATTAATAAAAAAAGTACATTAATAAATACCAATCAATTTTTTTTAAAATTACAAGTATACAGAATTATAATTATAATCAAGTACATTCATATATAAGAATTAATAGGCGCAAACTAATCACTAAATCACGTATAATCAAACAAACTAATTAACCAAAATATAACTAGACAAATCTAATATAAAGTTGAACCAATCTCACACATGGTGGGACTTAGAAAATTATACATTTGAAATTAAAAACCATATATTCCATAAAAAATATTTATATAAATAAGATATTATCTTAATTTAAATAAAATGATAAAAAATTATTATAGCGCAATTTATCAATCATTAAGATAAACTAACAATATCCTAATTAATTCCCATTTTATGTATTTTATTTTACATTTCATGAGAAAATATTATAATTTTAAAATTAGAAAAACATATTTATTTTAAATAATATGTAGAAAGATAAAATATTGTAAACATTCAATTTGGTATGGGGTCTTTTAAATAATTATTAGGTAAACTCTGATTAAATAGTGTTTGATTGTTAGATTATTCTTGTGCTAAATATCTTAATTTTGATCAAATATTATTTAAGTCGAATTCGAAATTAAAGTGAATTTTTGGATTTATAACCATTTTTTATAGATTGATCCTAGTTCAAATTACTTTAGGACTTCGGATTATCGTTATAGATTTTATTTTTGGATTTTGAGTTTAATATTGCCTTTTTAACCCAAATTATGTTCTTAGACTCTGGAATTGGGCTTTGAAACCAATTTAGATCATATTTATTTTATTTTTGTTATTTATTCTTTTTTTCTATTTTTGTTTTATTTTCCTTCATTTTTGTCAAAAAATAAAATAAATAAAGACCCAAATTTTGAAACCAAAAATAATCTTTGAATTCGAGATGAAAATACTTCTTTTAGAGTTAGAATTAGATAAAAAAATCAAATTTAATAAAGCTTAAAACATTTATTCTAATTACTAGTTAAATACATAATAATCATCATTAGAAAACAATTACAAAGAGAAAAAAGATTAGTAAAGAGAGATTTTTTGGGTTATTGAGAATCTTTGGGATTTTGAGTTTTTAGTTTAAGGGTGTTTTTTTTTTTTTTTTTTGAGTTTTCTAAATTAAAAAAAAAAAGATTTCAGTAGCTTGATAACAAAAAGTGGTTGTAGATCTTTTTTTCAAACTTAGAAAAGATTCTAGGATTATTTTTGAAAATCTAATTTTACTGAGTGATCAAAGAGGTGCTTGATGGTCGATAGGATTTGGCGCATTATATAATTTATTACAAATCATATGTACACAAAGTGAGAATAAAAATATAATTTATATTAAATCATATTATCAGATTATCATACCTAATATAAAATATGTTGATTTGTTTAAAATTAAAATATATTATAAAATTATTTCAAATAATATAACATATAGTTTTATTGAATCATTTTTATTTTTTATTTTAAAATAATAATTATTGATTTATTTAATTATTTTATCATTCTAAAAAATAAAAAATTTTATTTGTACTCTATATTACTTAATAAATGTAAAATTTAAAATTCAATTATAATTATAAAAATAATTTATTTTTAATTATAATTAAAAAAGATAATAGAGACATATATAAATTGTAATTGTAAAGAAAAAAAAGATTTTAAGAGATAATTAAATTTATAAAATTAAAATAAATCAATAATGTTGTCCCATTTAATTTTTTTATTAAACTACTTCTTATGTCACGCACGTTGCATGTGATATTGTACATTTCTTATATTTTAATTTGTTAGATGATTCATTTTAAATAATTTTTATAATTTCACAAGTAATGATTCTCAGTTAATTAAAAAAAAAACCATGAAAAACATATTTATTACTTTGTTTGTTCTTCCCTATACATGGCCATGACTACCATAGTAAGGGCATGAATTTATATGAGGTTGAGAAAGTCACAAAAAAACATAAGCTTTAAAATCCACATAAAGTAAGTTTATAAAAATACAATAACTCAATTCAAAAACATTAAATTCAAAAAGAAAAAAAAATTAAATAAAGAAAATAAAGGGACACAACTAAAAGGTTTTTAGCACAAACAGATATAGTAGAGTTCCAATGGTATATAAGTCTTTAAAGGTAAACTGAGCTTCTGAAACTCAACAAAGCAGCTTCTGTAACTCAACAAAGCTAAAAGACTTCACCGCATTTCTTCTTCTCTCCTGTGATTACTTAGGACCATATTTTTAGTGTGCTGAGACTACCAAGTGACTCCTTTGGGTTTCAAGAAATATAAGTCGATTCCACACAAATATACGAAAATGGATATGGTTAATAGAAGGTAAATACTAATATTCTCATAATATAAAAATACAAATTGTATTTCCTCATTACCTTGTTATCTCTTTCCTCTAACATAGTCTCTATAAGTCTAAGGTAGCACCATATGGCTAAAAAGAAATGCAAAGAGATGAATTTAGAATAACAAAAGTTGAATTGAGAGATAGTAAATTGAACATAACCCGAAGAAAATAATAATAAGAAGTTGGAAAGCAATAAATATAATAATTATACTTAAGGAACTACGGAGATTTTGAACGATCAAATTAGTGAGATCAAATTAGTGAAAAAAAATTGGAAGAAAACTAAAGCAATTTACATTATATGAAAATTGAAAAAAAAATTATGTACTCATATAAATCATCAACATAGGATTTTAACCAACAAATTCTAAATAATTTTCCAAATTAACCAAAACCAATTGTACCAAAAAAAATGAAAGCGAGATGATTTATTAACAAAAATAAAATTTCTCCATAAATAAATACTAAGACATGTTTATCCTAAAAAATGAATATAATTAGGTAAAATGGAGTGATCCAAATCCTCTACTTGATCACCCCAAAATAAAAATGCAAAACACTAATATAAGAGAAAAAATCCCTAAAAAATAAACGGGAAAGAAAAAGAAACATACACCCTAAAAGATAATAGGAAGAATGGCTAAATATTAGACAATTTAAGAGGACTCTTATGATGTCTCTTAATAAATCTCTGGACTTCAAGTATTTGTGGATTCATCAGTCTGGTATATAAATTTTAAAACCTTTTTCTTTTTATCAATTACTCCCATGAAAATTAGAGGTTTTTTTTTAAATTTTTTTTTGAATTAAATGAGACTTACTGTTTAAAAATATACTGCTCTGAAAATCTCCACTCATATAGGAAAATTAAATTAATTAAGAAAATATGCTAATAACTCTTTTCAAGTTGCATAAATTGATATCAATTAAAATTTACTAATACATATATATATATATTCAAAAATCAATCGAATAATATTCTCCAAATAAGAAAGAACTATTGTTCAAAGATAACTCACATGCAAAAAATAACTCTAGATCAAAGATGTAGCTTTTATAAATAGAGTTATTTCTATATTATTTAACATATTTTAATCATGTAATCAATTAATACTGTAAACATTGTTATTAGATAAATTTTATAATATATAATAAAATATTATGTAAGTGGCAAGTTAGAAATATTATGAACAATCATATTTATTTTTATCAGAGATTTTTCACATTTATGTTTATTATATTATATATTAATATTTCTATACAAAAATACAATTAATTTAAGTTTGGGATACTTTCAGGTTAATGTTTTAAATTATTTTTTATTCAGATTATTTCAAATTCAAATTAATATAAATAATTTTAAGTTTAAATGATTTCAGATCAAAATTATTGAAATTTTATAATGTAATCATATTAAATTAAATTTGAGTTTAAATTAATGTATAAATTTTTTGGACTTATTAAAATTGACAGGTTTACCCTTGGATGCTATGTTTAAACGGTTTCGAAGATTCTTATGATCATCCATTCCACATAATCATTGAGTAGCGAAGAGGATTATGCAAACTCCACCAAAAACTTTTCCTCAAAACTCTTGGACTACCTTGCCTTCCATTAAGGATGATACAAATAGATACTCACTCCTTAGCAAATGTATCCATCTTATTACATTTCCTAGCTCCACAGACACAAATATCTATGAAACAAAGTATATTCGGAGGACCATGATCAAAGCTCTCCATCTTCAACTATGCAACAATTCTTTCATGGAATCTCAACATCATCCACTGTCAATTTTGTTTTGGGCTTCTTCGGTAAATTCAAATGTATATCGACCTAGCCCATATTATTTATTTATATATTTATTTTTGAAAAAAATGCAAGTTTCAAAATTCTTAAGAATAATAGGTGAAAAGCCAACTCCCTAAAAAAAAGAAAAAGAGAAGATAGACCCTATCGTCTCAGTTAAAATGAAGGATTCTTAGTCTCAACTTCCTATTTTTCTCTTAATTTTTCCAGTAATTCACTTTGAATTCTATGATTCTATTAATTTGTTCTTTTTTTATAATGCTTGAAATTCTCATTGAAATTGTTTGTCAAGAGTTAAGATTTCTTTTATTTTAAGTGTTTCTCTTTGAATTTGATTATTTCTGCATGTAAATTCAATGAACAAAAGATTTTGTTGAACTACTTTTTAGATGCGTATCCAACTTTGGAGGAAAGTTACTTAAAGGAAAAAAATGGCAATAATTGGTGCATTATTATTTAACTTTTCTTTAAATCTCTAATTTGAGGAAGAATCTTTCTTAAGTGAACATGTAAATTCCATTAATGTTAAAAAAAACTAATAACAAACTTAGGCATATATTTTTTTTATCATTACTTTGCAAGACACCCATCATCATTACAATTTGTGTTTATGGGACCCAAAGTCATAAATTTTGGAATTTGTAAATTTGTATGATCATATATGTATATTGTATAGCAATAGATTATGATTATGGTGAGTTTACTATTAATCAAAAAAGAAGGTAGGAACCTATTTTCACATTTGAATGCGAGTTCCTATAAAGAAAATTACATAGCACATTATTATTTTAGTTATTTTCCTCTATACATTTGTTCAAAATAGTGGTTGGTTTTGGTTAAAAGCCATAGCACATTAATTGAATGTTTTATTTTGGTACAAAAGGATGCTGAGAGGAATTTGGGAAATGAAATTTGCAAGTACTGGTGATTGAACCTTAGCCTTGTCAAGTCCTGCTCCTAAAGGAGGTGGGTGAACCATTTCAACTAAGCATCTAGTTCATTAATCAAATATTTTCAGTAAACTGCAAGTTCCCTAATGGTATCTTTTTTTTCTCCAGACTATGATAGGTAAATGTATAACATTTGTATTGTCTTGTGTGTAGTTGTCATATTTATTATAGCAATACTGGTGCAGCTATTAATAGGGAATAAAATGAATTGACTGCGATTCCTATCATGAACTTCTAATCTCAATTATTATGAAATGAGAAATTGTGACTCTTATAGTACAGCAAAGTTATCCAGATGGATAACTTAGAGGTATGGCCATAGGGGGGATGTGGATTTGATCAATTATTTTGATGATAAGTTTTATCGTTTTTGTAATTATTTTTAAATATTCAAAGACTTTCTCAGTGGCATTCTGGATATAATTAAAATGAAAATTCAATGGGATTTTTTATATCAGAAACTTACTTTTATGCTTCTACTTTTATAGGGAAATAGAAGCATCTTATGGAGTAAATAGAGATTAGAAAAGAAATTAAAACCTTTTGTGCTATCATTTGAACCATTTTTGTGCTTTTATATGCATGCACTTATAGACATGTAGTATTGGTAGTGGTTGGGAGAGGAAGGGTGAGGGGGTTGTGGTGAGGAACAGTGTAGGTAGCAAAGAAATAATGATAAAGTTAACATGGACATTTGGGGTGCAAAAGTGAAAATGCGATTTGCATGGAGGATTATTTTGATATATGTTGAAGGAAAGAAGAGCACGTAGTATACCTATAAATTACATAGGATGATGTAATTAGGAAGGAATGAATATCCTAATACATTTGACAAAATATTGGATGTAGTGAATGAAATAGTTCATTTTAACTTATGCAACTAGTTGGGTTAAGGCTTAGTTGAGTTGAGTTTAGTGATGTAAAATTATGCTAGATTATTTTTATGAAGTCCTGCTTACCTTTTTAATCTAATTAGTAATGTCAAACAGGACTCTTAACATAAAAATTTAGAAATTTGTTAGCGAAGTTCTAATTTAAATGTAAAGTTTGCAGGAAAAAGAACATCTGTATATGTAATCAGCGTTAAATCTTTTTCAGTTCTTTTCTTATCGCATCAAATCTTACAAAGGTGATTATTCTCCCTTCTTTTTAATCTTTAATTCATTTTCTGCCAATATTGCAAGCTACCAGTATATGTATTTACTACCTATGCAGAGATATAAGCTGTAATCGCAGCGTCTGTTGACCATTAAGATGCCTAATTGGCACTGATACATGTGCTTATCCTTTTGCCAAATTTAGGTGACACATTAATTACTGAAATTCTCCATGTTGAGCAATGTGAGAGGTACAAAGTATGCACACTTAGTTTGGATTGCCTTTCTTGGTGATGATTGGAAGAATAGTTGTTTTTACTTACCTTTGAGTATCTGAATCCAAAATGTAACGTCTATGGGGCTGGTAAAGAATGCTACCTTTTAAACCTTTTATTTTAACATGGTTATCGTATATTTGCTAGTTGTTGAGTTTTTATTTCTTCCTTAAGCATGTTCAGGTTTCTTTCTATAATTTTTAGTGCATTGATTTCAAATAAATATAGTAGATTTAGAAAAAAAAATTAGAGATTTCTTCAATTGAAATACAAGATGGATAACATGCATGAATTGACATTAAAGGTAAAATGTGCTTAGTGAGTCCTTTTGTATTTTTAAATAATGAGATAGAGAAAGAGGAATTTATAATTTCACTGTCTTATGCTATATTAATAGAAGTTCAATAAAAATTCAATCTGGCATATTACCAGTTTTTGGTAACTAGTATTGCCATAACTGCCACTTTTGTAAATCGAATTGTAGTGGTGCTATTGGTTGTGCCCACATATTAATACACGCACAAAAATTTCAACATAAAAAAAATCAGACGTTTAATATCTTTTCTAATTTTCTTTATCAGTAAGTGTGATAAGGCATTTCATTTGTATTTTTGTTTTTTTTTTCTTTTGACTATATTATTTATTTGTGTATTACAAAAGCATAAGATTTTATGGACGACAGGGAAAGTAGGTCACCTGCACCTTTTGGCCTGGATGAAAGCCAAAGAGAAAAAGAAAAAAAGAGGCTGATTACCAGAAAAAGGAAAATGAAGGGAATTCCAAGCAAACTTGTCTTTCATAATGAAAATTTCTCAAACTCTGAATCTTTCCATCATGTACCTACTGAATACTCTTCAAATCAAGGTAAATAAGATTTTGGTTTAGACCAAGCAATATTTACTAGATAAGCATTAAATGTGAACCATGCTACAAATTTAATCCATTTCTTAATGAGATTATGCAAAGAAAATGACAAAGAACTAATGTTTTAATTACTAACATACTAATATTATATTTGATTTTTTAAAGTTATAATCAATAAGGTTTATGTATTATTTTCACATATATGGACTATGATATTTGTAGAGGGTTTCGATTTGAACAGAATTAGGGGAAATTTTCATCCATGTTCAATGACAATCTGTGCAAGGGAGGTAAGTTATATATCCATGAGGCAACTTTGCTTTTAACAATTTTACATTAATTATTTTGTTTTACTTATTAAATAATGAATTTTTGGGGAAAATTTATAGTTATTTTTAATCTAATTTTCTATTTAATGAAGGTTAATTATGATGATGAGAACATTTTTTATACTTGTAGGACATAATCGCAAAGATAACTTTATTTTGTAACAGTTGCTTTTGTAACTGTTACATTGTTTCTGCTGTTAGATGGATTGCTCATGCTGGCATTCTTTGATGCGGTAGTATCTCTACATATGAGGTGAGATTTTAAATCATACCATTTAACTGTATTCTCTTACCTTATTTATGTATTTTGAGTTTCTGCACATTAACAACTAATTTTGTTCACCATTCTTCAAGTGCTTTATATTTTTCTTATTTGATGCTATAGTTATTTGCATAGCACTAGTTAATGGTGAGTTGAGGTGTAAATGAATGAAGCCTGACCTAGTAAAATTTTTTTTTTTATTTATTTACTTATTCTTTGACCGATTTAATCAGTAGCATTTTCTTAGTGATAATTTTCAATTATTATTGTTTTATACTTAAGATAATTGGATGGTAATTCTTATCTATGCTATTTATTAAGGTAAAAGATTGGTTCCATGCCAACTTGGGTTCCGTGGAGGATTTAAATAAGTTTGTTGCTAACCACTTATCCAGAAAAGGTTAATGTGCTCACCAACTTGGTCTTACCCTTCTGCCCCTACTCTTTTTACTTTCTTCCCTAAACCCAAAGTTTTATAAGTCTAAAACTATTTTCTTGTGGGGTTTTCCTTCCTTTTCATTTTTTTCCTCACTCTCATGATGGTATTTTTAAATTCTACTATTTTAATATAAATTTTTGCCCTCTTCTTCTGCTTCTTTATTACATCCTTTTATTTTATCTATTTTTCTCTTTTTTATGCTATACGTGATCTAAGGAAGGTTCATTGAGCTCTAAAACTACAGCTGCCCACTCCTTTTAGGATGGGTAATTTGAAAACTAGGTGAAAGGCCCTATGGTTAGTGCATTTATGTATTTGAGGGTTCCATGTTAGTCGTAACATGTGTTTGGTACAATTGTTAGGCTACAGGACAGATAATAGTCCTTGCTTTTCCATAAAACCCACCCATCCCTGATGAAGGCAGGATTTGATTTCGGTCCTTTGGTATAGCTACCAAAGAATTTAGCAGCTAAGATCACCGACACCTTCCTATGCTAGTTATATACTTTAATAATTATGTGGACTAATTGGAGATCATCAATTGGTATTGTTTGGATTTTGATGTTCAGATATTGGAATTTTTTTCTGCACACATTTTTTAACTTTCTGTTTCTTGCTTGATCTCATGATAGGGCACATAGCACGTTAGGTGTTATGAAATGCTCTATTTTCTCACTACACTAGGAAACACCTGCATATAAGCATTCATAGATGCTTTATAATCATATTGAATGGAGAGAGAGAAAGGAAAGCCTAATCATTTGTAATAGGGAAAAGTAGAAATAGTGTAAGGAATGTAGTACTTTGCCTAGATTCAAAAGAGGTGATTTAATATTTATGCTGTTATTAAACTAGTCTTAATGGTGAGGAGTATTTCATTGTGGATTGTTGCATAAGAGGGTTTATTTGGGACCACTGGCCTAGCTAAAGGTAAGCCTAATTGTAAGCATTCATAGATGCTATAAAATAATATTGAATTGGGAAAGAGAAAGGAAAGCCTAATCCTTTGTAATAGGGAGAAGAAAGAGTAGAATAAGGAATTTAGTAGTTGCTTAGATTCAAAAGTGGTGATTTTATATTATGCTGTCATTAAAGTAGTCTTCATGGTGAGGAGTATGTCATTTTGGACTGTTGCATAAGGTGGTTTATTGGGGACCACTGGCCTAGCTAAAGGTAAGCCTAATTCTAGGAACATTAATGCTCTTTTACGGTTTTAATAGTTATTTGGACTATCTTCTTGTCTGAGTCATATCTGTTATATTATTTTCTGTCTTGTGTCATATATATGGCTTTTGTGATATTATAATTATTTGTTTAGATGAAGTCCTAGACATGACCTATGTTTCATTATAACTTTGGTGCATTTAACTTCTTTTGAGAATGTTTCCTATTCTCTTTAAAATCCTTGTAAGCATTTTTGAATTAGTTTTTATGACTGCAGCTTGTTCTTTTTTGATATGCCATGCTTAAAGCAGCATCATTTAAAATCAGTATTAGGAATATTACAGAGTTACTTCTTTCTACCGAAGCTAATTCTATCTAGATGTCAACAGGAGTAGGAAAGTTTTCTTTAATGGATAGGGGAGATGCGTGGGAAAGAAAGTGTAGGAAAGTGATATTTTTCAATTGAGTTACCATTTGTCTTTTTATAGGCTTTTCTGCCGGCTTGCTTTATTTAGTGGTGCTTAAACCTTGTGTATCGAATAATAGAACACTATGTGATAAACCTTTGTGCTTTTCTACTTTCAAGTGTTCTTGGTATAATCAATGATTGGCTAGCAGATAGGGTTATCTTATTTTTAGCATGACTATCCTAATTTGCTTTTATCACGATGCAATCGTGGTACTCAACCATATAGTTAAGTAGTAAAGGCCTAACATTAGACTTGAAATATAAGGTTACCTTGTGTTTATTAGAATAGGAACCTTATAGTATTAATCTTTAAAAAGTCACCAGTCTGATACCCTTATTTCTTAGTCCAGAAAGAGCTAAGTGGTGCCTTTTTTTGCTGATAACTAGTGTATGATCCACCCCTTGTCTGTTATTTACTTCTGTGAATGATGCAATTACAGATACAATGCAATGGCTCCTGTCAGTACTAATACTAGTACATTTACTAACAAAAATAATGTTACTGCACATTAGTTAGCAATGGTGTTTAACTAGTCCTTTTTCCTTGCACTTCAATTCATCTTTCTCTCCTTACTCTATTTTCATAGTACAATGTGTTAATATAACTCTTTCTTTTTCCCCATAGACTTTGATTACTTTCATTATTTTGGGTGGAAATTATCTTTCATGGCTTTTCTTCTGAACAGTAGTTAGAGCTTATGAGAGAAATAATAAAATATGATTTCCTTTCTACTTTTTCAGTTGTTATCTTTTAATCTTTTATCTTTTAAATATGCTTACTCAATATTTGTTAGAAATTTGTGAGGCTTCTAAATTCTCATACCACATTTTTCCTAGAGCCCTCAAAGCAACTTGTTTCTTATCCGATGACAGTTGGTTTTGACAATTTTTTTCGTTTCCCTTGCAGGGTTGGTATGAAATAGTATCCCTGTCAGGGCATGTCTCCATAGCCTTAAACCCTGGTGATGGAGATAGTTTTCAAGTTTCGATTACTTTAGTTACCAAAAATGATTCTCTAATCGGCGGCTATGTTTGTGGTCCTTTGATAGCAGTAACTAATTGTCAAGTAAGGATCTAGTTTTCTTGTTGATTTATTGTAACTGCATTAGGAAATTGTATGTTGTGTCTGAATAAGTTTGACTAGATCTTTAGATTTTTCATACTCCAACCCCTGCAGCATGATCACCAATTGTAGAATTTTTGACAAAGAGATTGTTTTTTTGACCAGTATGACTTATATCTTAAAAATGAAAATCATAAAGGAAAAAATTAACACAGTGACTCAATAAGGCCCGAGCCATACCTAAGGTTAACATCAAAGTTTCCTTTGTAATTCCTAAAACTTCATAGCAAAAAGATTCACTAAGGCATGATTAACAACTAATACGAATCAATACTACAACAAATTAATATTCATAAATTCAGTTTCGTCATAATAAATGTGAAATATTTGTCTTATACAAATTACAAACAAAAAAGAAAAGTTGGGGAGAGATTTATGTTCTTGTGATCCTATCTTATTTATGCCCAATTCTTTTACTCAACAGTATATTTAATGCTTGGTACAATGAGTCCCTATACAATTGGATTCCAACCATAATCCATATTTACCTTTTTGTACACAGAGCACTCACGTGAATGTAGACAACTGCTGTAACTTCGAGTAAAGTTGGAATAAATAAGTCTTATTTGTTAAGAACTATTAATGTGGAAGTTCAGTCAATATTTGTTTCTACTTATTAAATTTTTAAAAAAATTAGTTGGATTTACTATGTTAAAAAAATGAGTTATTAACATAAAAGAATCATATTGTATTGAAATGTTTGCCAGATTATGCTGTGGAAGTTTACTCATTCTTCTGCGGGGGAAACTTCTGCTCAAGATTCTTTATCCACAATAAACTCCCCGGCAGCAGACATGGAGATTATTGAATCTTATCACCCTAAGGATCTAAGCAGTTAAGTTTCTTCTTTCATTTTTCTCTTAGGGGAAGGTGAGGGTTGTAAGCCTTCACTTCACTGATGCTGTTTCAAGCTTAATGCTAATAATTTACAATTATTGTTTTAACTTTCCATGGACATGGTTTAGAAACTTGGGTCATTTTGGATCATTACATTCCTGTGATTAATACAGCTGTGAATTTGGTACTCTTAATTATGGGTTATCCCCTAAATTCCTAAACAGCATGGCTTTCCTTCTATTGAATGGAATTTTGTTTAAATATTTCTTTGGTTTAGCATTTCCCTTACCTCTTTTCTAAATTATCTGAGTGTTATTTATAAGGATTAGCATTGTCCGTTACCTAAAGTTAAAGAAGGCAAATGGCATTGCCAGTTAGCTTAAAAACTAGTTTTTTGTCATATTCTTCATAGTCAGCATTTCCTTGTCAGTACTTCTCTGAAGGATCTATGAATCTTTTGATGTGTGCTGCCTAGCTATGTTGTCAGACTCGATTATAAGTGTCAGATATGGGTATGTATGCGACATGGGTATGTTTAATTTTTTTTCTTAGTTTTTCCATATGTGTGGGCGGTCCTTGAAGGGTCATGTATTGGACATGAGTATTTTAAGAAAAATAAAAAGTCAGAACTATATAACTGCCTAGCACTTGGTTTAAAGACATTGACTTTACCTCGGACTGTGAGGTTCATTAATGTTCTAAAATAGATGAGTTGGAGAATGATATTAACTAAGATTAGATTAATTTCATGTTGAGTTGGCTTTGCCATATTGAAGCAGTGGCAAAGCATTGGTTGGGTAGAATAGCTAGTGAAATCAATAAGAAGAGGAAGAGAAGGAAATAGAAGTTCTCGCCAATATTTCTCGAATAATGGTTCTAAATTATCGACATTTCATTTTTTTTATCAAGTTAATTTACTTAATTCACTAGGTAGGAGATTTCATTGTAGTTTTAGGCATTCCTATATAATTATTAGCCGACAGATTGCTTTTGTACTTGTTTGGACTATGAGGGTGGAGCACGTAACTCAATGAGAAATTTCCCTCCATGTCCAATTTCTAATGAATCAAGATAACCATTTGTTCCAGTATAAATAGTATTTGCATTCTTCTAGAGTCTTTGTTAAATAGAATGTTTATTTTTGACCGAAAAGAGGCAAAACAGTTATTCCCTTGTTAATGTTTCATGTGGCAAATAAGCTATATGTTGAAATGCAACAGCTTTGATTGCTGCCATACAGATTACTGCTATCAATGTATTGCCCTGTATTTTTAACCTCTCATTGGATGGGTGATAATGATTTGGTTCAGTTTAAAAAAAATTACGATTAATGTGTAGTATTCTGATTTTTTACGAATTGCACTAAAACTGAACTAAATATCATATATAATCTAATCAAATCAAACAAAATTTTATCAATTCGGATTGGTTTGGTTCATCAATTTTTTAAATTTATAAAAAATATATATATTTTTCTACAATATTTTAAAGTTTTTTTACTAATTTAAAAACAAAACTAAAACTAATTAAAAATTAATTAAAAATAGAAATTGTTTGAAAATATCTTTTTTAGAGTATTTTTAAGTTTTTTTCTACTATTTTAGGAATAAAATATTTGTTTTTATATTATATAAAACCAAAAACTAATTAAAATTTAATAACAAAAAGAAATTGGTTTAGTGTGGATAATTGTAGTTTTTTAACCTATGAATCAAATGCTGAAGTTAGGGAAGTATATTTAATGGTTATTTGAATCAGAATCAAATCGAATAGAACGGTTTGATTTTTTTTTTTTTTTTTTTTTTTTTTGCTTAGCTCTACTTTGGAAGACTTGAAAGTGGCATTGCTATAGACCTCAATTCATTTAGGTTGTAGCCCAAGTAAATGCATCGTAGCAATAGGCAAATAGCATATTTCAAATTCATTCTCGTATATTTTTATGCAAGGGAATTTTTTTTTCCATTAGTCCCAAGTTCATGCTAGATCAATAGACAATATTCACATGTTTTAATGCAGTTTTTAGAGTAAATTAAAAATTTTCATTTTCATTGTATCCATAATTAGATATAACATGCTTAAGAGTCGGATTCAGTTTTTGCTTAAATTGAGTTGATTTTAGAATAAGATTTTTTAGATTTGATCGGATTAAAATTAAATTAGATAATTACTTAATTAATAAAAAGTATTTTTTAATTAAATTTAATTATAAAATATATAAATATCAATATAAAATATTTTTTTAATATTTTAATATATTATAAACATAAAATTAGATTTTCAAGCCCGTTGGGTCAAGTCAAGCATTGAGAAATCAAAGTTTTTACCATCTAAATCTAACCTGGTTTGATTATTCAGCAATGGGCAACACATGCATTATGAAAATTGGAGATAGGAGCAAGAGTGATAAAAGTTTGAAAAAGAAAATTAGAATAATGAAGAAAAAATTACAGAAAACATTGAGAGTTTCTTGACGTAAGTAAGTTTAAAATTTTGAGAAAAATTGAAATATATGTATTTTAAAACATAAATTTTGGCATTTGTAATTGTTTTGTTTGAATAAATAGTAGTTAAAAAAGAAATTACGCTATTGGAATTTCACGAGATAAAGAATTATTATAAAAAAATAATAATATTAAAAATAAAAAAAATATATATGTGCAAACTGCATATCATTAGATTTATAAAAATGCATAGATATTGTTCATAATAAAAAATATATATTTGAGCTAAATAAATGATATTTTGTTTCTTGAGTATTATATTATATAATGGGCCATGAGAGAGTAAAGTGAGAGATTAGGGGGAAATTTTGAAAAAAAGAAAAACCATTCTTTACATGGAATTTCAATAGGATATTGGTGGCATTCAAAATCCCTCTTAAAATTCCCCATAAATTTAGAAATTGTCTTACTCTTAATCAAACAAGTAAGTCATTTTTTATTTCAAAATCTTTGATTGAAATGAAATCTCTATTCCAAACACTCTATCCAAACACACCTTAAATGTTGAATTTGGAAAATGAGGATGAAGGACATTTAATTGGAGGGATTGTAAAGGGAGAGAAATTAATGAGAGTTTTTGCAAGGGGAATTAATTGGGGCAAGGGAAATTCATATTTGTTTACATATTGCAAATGCTTATTTTTGGATATTAACATGTCATGTAGGCATATGTTGATTAAGCAATGTTCTTTTACATCAAGCTTTCTGGCAGTAATGTTTTCTAGCAATAGAACTCCTGCATAATAGCGCTCCCTTGTCGTAGCACTCTTAAGCAACAATATTCCCCCAGTAGCAACACTCGTAGATGACAGTGTTCCTTTGATAGTCATGCTTCCTAGCAACAATACTTTTTGACAACATTACTTCCTAATAACGCTTTTTCTTGGTAGCAATGCTTCTCTATAGCATTACTTTTTCTTTGGTAGTAGCACTCCTTAGTGAAGACACTCTTTGGCCAAAAAGCTCATTCATGAATGCACTATAGCACTCTAGAGTTTCAATGCTCTAACACTTTAAAGCTCTGGTGCTCTAGTAGTCTAACTTGCTAAAGCTTAAGCTCTCTAATGTACCACTCTTCTATGCTTTAGCACTCTGTGCCCTATTCTCTCTAGCAACTTGTGTAGCATGTGATAATGATGATTTAGAAGGCAACTTGCAAGGTCAACCGTGACATAAATATTGTAAAGCTAACCTTAACAGGATGGAAAGATTCTTAGGTTTGCTTTACTTTTAGGATCTCTCATAAAGCATGCCTTGGAGACTTAATATGGAGATTGTAAAGGTCTTTTCTTTTCAACCTTTCCCTAGAACAAAAGCGTTTTCTATTTTTGTTGAACAAGAAGTGCACTCCTAAGTGTGCTATCATGTAATTTTTTTTACTACCTATGGCTAAAACACTTATTAAGGTGTAACACCCCATAACTTACACTTTACTAACTAGCATTGATAACTCACCACTACTTGTGGTTGATGACTATCATAAAATGGGCCAAATACAAATCCCAACCAACCTAACATAAAATGGCAGGCGTATCCTTTGTTACTATATATATATATATATCTATATATCATTATTTTCTTTTATTTTTTAGAGGCCCCTATCATCATTAATATTATTTTT
>JBBYHK010476107.1:0-47611 GCA_038382065.1 Adansonia grandidieri | reverse complement strand
TATATATATATATATATCTATATATCATTATTTTCTTTTATTTTTTAGAGGCCCCTATCATCATTAATATTATTTTTTATTTTTTATGTCGGGGGACTAAGTTGTCAAGATGAATTGCTTACTTGACTTAACTCTAGACAACCGTTACGAAACCGCCATTTTTCTAGAGTCGCCACCAATCTTATTTTGGTCAGGTTAATTAGACACCTATTAGAGTTTATATTTTTAGGGTTAAACCCTTAAAAATAAACTTTGAAGTCTACGCTCATAGGAGATTGCATGAAAAAGGATTTGGTAGTTGGTTACAATCACGAGTAAAAATCGACTCTCTCGTGATGCCCAAAAATCGGTACCTTATTAATTATATGTTAACTTAAATTTTGATTCTTGTTTGGTTTCAATTCTTAAATATAATTACCATGAACAATATTTTATTAAACAAATTTATTATTTCAAGAAAATTGGGTTTTATTATTTTTGAAAATCTCAAAATTATTCGTACCCTCCTAAAGAACTAAGAAGACATGAATTCTCAATCGTGTACCCTATTGGAAAACCTGTCGAGTACGAAAGGTTTTATTTTCTAGAAATTAAAAAATCCTGACTTCCTATTTAAAATGGATATCTTGTTATTAAAATAATCCATAGAACCAGTCGCATATTCTGGTAGGAATTCTATGTATTAATTTAATTATAGGACATTACCTTTATTATGAAAGAAATCGATTTTAATAAAAATACAGGCCTCAAGACGAAAAAATGGTTTGATATGATGAACCTATTCCTAGTGTGTACTTTTGACGTGAAATATCGCAGTATTCACATAGGACTTGGTTCTAATGCAAAATTACAAAAATACCCTTAGGTGTACTTTCGACATGAAAGTATCTCGATAACCCCTAAAAGACTCAAAAAATGCTTGAAAAAAGGTAAACCTATCCTAAATATGCACATTCTGCATAAAAGCATCCCAATGCTTATCTAAGACTTGGCTCAACAAAAATTTATCAAAATGCCCTTAAGGTATATTTTCGATAGGAAAGTATCCCATTAACCCCTAAAGGACTAAAAAATGCTTGAAAAAGGATAAACCTATCCTAAATATGCACATTCGACATAAAAATATCCTAATTCTTATCTAAGACTTAGCTCAAAAGAAAATTACCAAAAATGCCTTTAGGATATACCCTTGACATGAAAGTATCCCGGTAACCCTATAAACCTTAAAATAATCTAGAAAGGCTAAATCAATCCTAAAAATTCACCTGTGGCATAAAAACATCCCAATGAAAAAAATTATCAAAATGCCCTTAGGTGTACCTTCAATGTAAAAGTATCTCGGTACCCTAATGGACACTAGAATAATTATAAAATTATGAATTTACCCTAAATGGGGAACTAAAACTCAAAATTTGGCTTAAAATGCAAAAATTGGAATTAAGCCCTTAAACTTTTGAAAATTCATTTCGTACCTGACGAAAAACTAAGAGAATACAAAAACTTTTGAAAATTTATGTACCCCTATAGAAAGCCATAGAAATAATACAAATTTTTTAAAAGTGATAAATTTGGCTTGAAATGCAAAAATTACCATTAAGCCCCTAAACTTCTAAAAATTTCACTTCGTACCCAATGAAAAATCAACAGGATATGAAAATTTTTGAAAATTTCCATAACCCTAGGAAAGGCATAGGAATAATAAAAATTTTTAAAAGTGACTATGACCATTTTGCCCCTTAAATACCTAAGTTTGCTATTTAGTCCTAAAATTTTTTTAAATTTTCATTTTAGTCCCTACATAATAGAATAACTAAAAATCATAAAAACCATATGAAATTATGCATGAAAATATAGCCAATATATCAACAAGCATTCGGCCAAACAGCTTGGCCTTAAAAAAATTTTCTATAATTTACAACCCTAAACTTTATAAAATTACATTTTGACCCCTATACAATAAAATATCACAACAAATCATGAAACTAGCTGAAAATCAACAAAAAATGGAAAAAATATATACAAAGGTTCAGCCAAATAATTATAGCCATAAAGCATAATTTTTATTTTTTGTAATTTAGCCTTCAAAATTCCTAAAATTACAAATTGACCCTTAAAGTGTTAAAAATACCTAAATCATGTTTGTAAACACATAAATCAAAATTTTTAAGGGCCATGAGCCTTCGATCAAACCAAAAATTGCCTAAAAAAGTTTTTACAAGTTTTACAATTTAGCCCCTATGTTTACTAATATTATAAAATAACCTAAAAAATCAAGAAACATAAAATCTTGACAACAACAATCACAAAATCATCATCCATAAAGCTTATTGGATTCAGCCAAAGTAAAAAAAAAATCAAATATAAATATGTTTTGATACACAAAATCATGAAAATAGAAACAAACATAATATAAATTAATATTACCAAGCTTAAATAAAAATAAAAATAAAGATACAAACCTATTTAATCATATATTAACATGAAAACATTAAGAGAAGAACAATATAAACATCAACATATATACAATAGGATCAAAATCTCAACAACAAATAATATATTTTCTTAAAAAATCAACATGTAGCTAAAAAAAACAAGAACAACTACTAATATCTCAAATATATATTGTCACCATGTTCAGCCTTTCAACATGGATGAGAATCCATGAGCATTAACATGATTTTCGAATCATAAATAAGAAAAAAAATGAATGAAGATGAAGAAAAACTAAGGGATTAAACATTATACCTAGAATGAATTGAAAACTAAAATAAACTATTTTTTAGTGATTTTTTTTCAAGCAAGAAAACTAAAAGCTCCCCACCCATTCTTGAACAAATCTCCCCCTATTTATAAGAAGAAAAATCGGCCAAAAAGGAATCAAATCCTTCTTGGCTGATTTGGACATTGCAAATTTCTTTTTTTTAATTAATTAATTAATTTTTTATTTTATTCATTAAATTGCATTAAAAGATGGAGTGCATTAAATTGACATGAAATTAATGGTCATTCATAAATATTTTTCCATGATTATTTTGATAATAACAAATTAAAATGATAATAATAAAATAGAAAATTAATAATTAATAATTATAAATAAAATTTTAAAATTAAATAATAAAAAAAACTGATTGGAACTCTAAAACTCGTAAAATTATATGAGAAAAATCTTTTTAGATAGAAGTTGATATATATAAAAAATCAAAACTCATCAAATTAATTAATTTTTCAAAAATTGATTTAATATCAATTTAATAAGAATATATGATAAATTTTAAAAGTTAATAAATTCAGAAAAATCCCCTTAAAAAATTTATGGAGTAGAAAACTACTTATCTTGGAAATGAAAAAAATTCTAAAAAAATGAAAAACTCATAAAATAAAATAAATTTTTCAAAATTTAATTGGGATGAAATAATAATATTTAAATAATTTTAATAATTATAAACTCAAAAAAATATTCCTAAAAAAATTTTATGAAGTAAAGAACTCCTTATTTTGGAATCAAGAAAATTTAGAAAACAAATGCAAAACTCGTAAAATAAAATGAATTTTTCAAAACTAATTTAATAGTGATTAAATAATAATATTTAAAGAATTTTAAAAATTATAAACTAAGAAAAATCTTATCAAAAAAATTTATAAAGTACCATACTTCATATCTTAGTAATAGAAAAAATTCTAAAACTCATAAAATAAATTAAAATTTTTAAAACTGATTTAATATGAATTAAACAATAATATTTGAAGAATTTTAAAAATTATAAACCAAGAAAAATCCTCCCAAAAAATTTACAGAATAGATAATTTTGTATTTTGGAAAAGGGAAAATTATGAAAGAAAATCCAAAACTCATAAAATAAAGTGAATTTTTCAAAAGCGATTTAATATCAGTTAAATAATAATATTTGAAGAATTTTAGAAATTATAAATTCGAAAAAAAATCTTCTCAAAAAAATTTACGGAATAAAAAACTTCATATTTTAGAAATAGAAAGAAAATGTAAAACTTATAAAATAAAATTAATTTAGAAAAACTAAGTTAATGGTAATTAAAAATTAATTTTTAAAGAATTTTAAAGTTCAAAACTCGAAGAAAAATTCTATAAAAAATTTTACAAATAAAAAAAGCTCGTATTTTAAAATCAAAAAAATTTAAAAAATACATTGAAACTTATATAAAATAAACTAAATAAAATATATTATTTAAAATATTAATTTATAGAATGGAAAGGATGAAAATCCAAAATCTGAAATAGTTTTATCTAAAAAAATTTCACGGGTATGATACTCGCGGTATTTCAAAAAATTTAAAATTAATTACAAAAATGGACAACTTGACACCTTGTGGTCTAAGTACCAATATGAATCTGTCAATTATTTTTGATTTTTTTAGTGCACATCAGCATAAATAGCATATAGGTATCGATAAAAATATATGATTATCAACTTCCCAAATTTAACAAAAAACTCCTAAAAGTTTCTTAAAAGTGATTGTAGTAACATTTATGGAAACACATTTCAAAATTTCACAAGTATAAAATTAAAAGTTAATTATTTTACCTTGACATTCATATTTTTTATATGAGATTTGCTCTTCATGACCTTTGAAATGGTGTTAATTTTGTCACGTGCACCTACGGTCATTTAAGCACATTTAAATAGGTCTTGAAAATGTACTTTTCCCTGAGGAAAATTTAGCTCCATTAGGATAAGTGCTTGATTTTTTATCTCAAATGTTTTTAGACTAACAAAGAAGGGGGCACAAACAAAATTAGGTGTCTACAGATGCCCCTCTTTGATTATTATGAGAATCAGGGTCAGGGTTGTAGACATCTGATTTTGTTCAGGCCAGTTTCTAGCATCCTAGGACTTAGGTGAAAGATGATAAAATCAAAAAATAGAAATAAAAACTGGGGACGACTTTCAGTACATGCAAGTTGAGTACACAAATCAATTTCTCACTGTTTTTGACTAAGTTGAGGAAAATTAAGAAGCCGCGGATACGTGCAAGTTATATTAGTGGACTAGTATTGATGCGAGGCCTTATAGTGCCAAAAACTTGAATTTTCACATGTAGTATCGATACAAGAGAGTTTGGCATCAATACCTCGATGTGGTATTGATACCTAGCATATTTGCGTCGATACAAACCTTAGCAGTAGCTAAAGTTGTGATTTTTGGCAAAATGTATCCAAGCATGAGCGTCGATACAAATACATGGAGTATTGATACAGGCCTCTAAGTCTCGAGACTGGAAATATTTTTTGCTCTTAGTATTGATACACATCTCATTGTATCGATACTCATGAGTAAAAAGTACCTTGTGTATCGATACAACATGTTTTGTATCGATACACTAAGGCATTTTTGCCTAGTTTGAGCCACTTTTCAACCTTTACAAACTTGATTTAAACATGTTTTTGCATCGAGAAACTATCATAAATCATTGCAAACCTCAAACCATGGGCTTATGATCAGATTCAAACAAATTTATGGAGCCAAAATAATCAATGACAAAGGTCACTTTCATAAGATATATGGTTGTAAGAGGGTATGGTAGGCATATCTTTAGTTGTAGGCTATCATAGCTTTTTTGCTTCTTTGCTCAGCATGGCAGAACCAATAAGAAAAGAATTAGCTGAGCATGGTTGCTGGAGATATCCCCTGGTGCAGGAGGGAAAGATCGAAAATGCCCTTGCATTGTCTTTTACAAGCAGTGGCTAAGCATTAAATAAAGGACTCCCAACTATCTCAAAAAAAAAAAAAAAGAAAAAGACCTTTAGCCATTTTCAAAAAAACTCTCTAACAATCTCAGAAAAGACTCCATCCATTCCCAAAAATCCTCCGGCAATCCCCAGTTCCAAAAACTCACCAAGAACATTATTCCATTGCCTTTCACCCTCAACCATTTTCCATTCCCGTAGCTCCCTAAAACCACCACCAGAAAACCATCAAAAACTCAACTTTTCACACACTTTCACCTTGAAAACACCCCACCAGCAACCATATTACAAGAAAGCTTTTTCCTTTCATCTTTTTCTTACTAAAAAATAGTAGAAAGAGGGACGGAACTAAGCTTACACTGTTTTAAGAAAGGAGGAAAGTTCAATCTTTTCCTGGTATATTTTCTACCTTGTTCCATACATTTTCTGTTTTAATCATCCACTTCATTATAATGAGCCCTTCATGCTACCGCGACCCTCCTAAGACTCTCATGCATTATTGTTGTCTTGGTTATGGTAGTTTTAGGATCTTGATGACCTTTTTGACACCTTGATGTTGTTTGGATATATAAACTTGCCATAATTCATTTTTATCATTACACAACCTTTGTTTATACATTTCAGGCCATGTTCCTTCCATATTCACATATCCATCTCATATTTAAACGATCATCTTAAAATGCCTTATGTATGTTCATACAGTTTCTTGTGTTTTAAAGAATCTCCTAAAATAAAAATGCTATCTTCATAATTCCCGTGTCCATTCCTTTATTTTAACATGTTCATATCATCTCCATGCACCTTATTTGTCATCTTTTTGCATCTTTATCACCCATTTTCATGTCAAAATGTCATCTTGGTATGTTTGTATGTTTAATGCATGTTTATCATTGTATATGTTGTTTTTTGTTTATGACATCTCTGTTAAAATGCTTGTTTGTCTCCTAAAACCTTGATTTTCAAAAAATCCCCAAGTTAAGTTCATGCTACCTTCGATAGATGAAGAATAGCATGGATTTAATGTTTTCATGAAATTGGTATTCCAATCTTGTGAATAAAACAAGTATTTCAGCTTTGGATTCATGATAAAACAAGTTTAGAGATGCTATTTTTCAAGCCAAAGAACCCCTTTTTAGTTGGGAAATACTAAGCCTTGATTTTGAGTCTAACACCATCATGGCATGGTCAACAGGTTGTTTAATCTTTCCAAACTACTCTAGGATTATGTAATGAACTCGTGATAACCATGTCATTCTTTCCCCTATGTTATGGATGTTTAAACATCTATAATTTGATTTCGACTCCCAAGGAACCCAGGAAAGCAAATAATCCCCTATTTTCATCATAGCAGCACAGTAATCCAAATTTTAGAAATTATTTTTGAGGCATAAAATATTCTTTGATTTTTATAGTATTTTTCTTGTAAAGGGCATCAAATTACCTTTCTAACGATGTCTTGTCTACCCTTGGATCATCCCAGATGAGGGAGTTATGATTTTTCAAACCTTTGCCATTCGAAACCCTTAGAATAAGTATGAAATATTCTGTTTGAGCCATTTTGGCCCATCAAATGATTCTTATGAAAATTTTTAAATATGTTTTTCTTGAAAAGTTCATGAAATTCCTTTTCTAGAAAGGTATTATTCACAATCTAACAATTTTGGATAAGCCTGGAATAATTTTTCAAAATATATCATGCTCTTTTACTTGCACATGTTGCCAGTGTCAAGACAATCCTAACTTCAAAAATTAATTTCGCCTAGAAACTAATTTTCTAGGATATTTGAAATATTTTTACATTAAACCTTATTAAGTTACTTTTCCAATGGTACCTTGTTTACCCCTTGAAGCCTTTGGATACACCTGAAATAAATTTAGGAAAGGAGATGACATGGTGTTGTCCCCCCTTTTTTTTAACTTAATTTTTGAATCTTCTTTATCAAAACATTTGAATGTCTCAAAATGCACCCAATAGGTTCCCCCCATAGCACAAGCCTTTTAGACTGGAATCAAGGCTAAAATACAAAAATGATTTCATGCTAGATATCTATCGACGTTCCACGTGCGTGGCCTTTATGAACTTTTGACGATCCGAAAGGCCAAAACGCCCTCGACTTAAGAATATTTTAATGTTTGACATGAAAGAGTAAAAGACCATCGAATGAATTGCTCATCCGACTAGTCTTGGATGGCCACCATGAAGTGGCCATAAACTTGGAGTTGCCACCGATCATTTTAAGTTAGGCATGATCAGATGCCTATTGAAAATAATACTAGAGATTTGTTATTTTAGGTTTGGGAGTTGGTTATGTGTGGGGAAAGATTAGCACCCCTACAATGCCTAGAAATCGATACTATCTAACTATATCTTACTTGAATCTTGGTTTCCTCGATTCCATTTTTATCCTTATTTAAATATAATTCCCTCTAATGCATGAAATTTCATAAAGATACAAGTCCAAGTTTTAATGAAAATTTTATCACCTATGCGCCTCAGAGAGGTGAGAAACATAGGGGTTTTTGATGAAAATGATCTCCGGATAGTTTTTTTTAAAAGATCAAATATCTCATGTCCGGTATTGGAGAGATATCAACACGAGATATAGTTTTGTGATTCTGAAAATAAGTTTTAAAGCATGAGTGCTCGAGGTCCCGACAAGAGGAAACGTATTAGCAAGATAGGAAATAAAATAATAAATAAACCCATACAAAAATAAACACATAAAATACATAAAAAAAGGGGTGATCAAAATGTATCTTGTAGTTATCTTCTATTATTGATGAATAACCGAGATGACAACGTTGAGACTTAGTCGAATTTAATGGAAATTTAAGGAAAAAAAGATTTTGATGACTCGAGGATGTCTTGAAAAAAAGTTTGAATTTTACAAAGAATGTGGAGAGCGGGGTAGGAGTATCCCCTCAGAAGAGTGGGGTTAGAGTATCCCCAAAAATAGAGGTTTGATATTGGATTTAAGTTAAAAGTGGGGTTGGAGTATCTTCTTGGAATGTGGGGTTGGAGTATCCCCGAAAATAGGGGTTTGATATTGGATTTGAGTTAAAAACAGAGTTGGAGTATCCCCTCGAAATAGTGGGGTTAGAGTATCCTTGAAAATAAAAATCTTCAACGGTAAAAGGAATGAGTCATATTTTTGAAAAAAAAAATCTTTAAAAATCGAGAGCCAAAGTTTTGGCTAAAATGTTCTTCTTTTGTTTAACCTTGGTTCGAATCTAAGGGGGGTTTAGGTAATGGGAATGAGCCGAAAGATCATGAGGCGTTTGAAGGCCTCAATAAAAGCGTTTAAAAAAGTAGGTTAGAAACAGAGGACAACATTGCATTGTTTCTCCTTCCAAATTTATTTTGAGCTCATCTGGAGGTCTCCAAGGG
Source organism: Adansonia grandidieri (assembly GCA_038382065.1). NCBI lineage: Eukaryota > Viridiplantae > Streptophyta > Magnoliopsida > Malvales > Malvaceae > Adansonia > Adansonia grandidieri. Next base: position 38,501 of record JBBYHK010476107.1, on the reverse strand, counting down.
TAAACAAGGTACTGTTGGAAAGGTAACTCGGTGAGGATTAATATAAAAATATTCCAAAAATCCTAGAAAATCACTTTCTAGGCAGAATTAATTTTTTAACTTTAGCTTGTCTCAACACTAGCAACATGTATAGGGTAAAGGTATGATGGACTTTGAAAAATCATTTTGGATTTATCTGGAATTGTTAAAATGAGAATAATACCTTTTCAAAAATGAAATTTCATAAACTTTATGGGAAAAATATTCCAGGGATTCAAAAATGTTGTTCGTTGGGCCGAAACAGCATGAATAGTAAATTGCTCATTGGATCTAGGGTTTCTAAACAATAAAGATTCGAAAAATCATAACTATATCATCCGAGATGATCTGAAGGTAAATGAGATATCGTTGGAAAGGTAATTCAAAACCCTTCAAGGAAAAAATACCAATATATTCTGGATAAATCATTTTTTATTTTTAAATAATTTTTCAATACCAAACCACTGTGCTGCTAAAACAAAATACTAGAGGTGTTAGATATTTTTTGGTTTTCCATTGGGTTGAGCTCGGGCCATTGATGTTTGAACATCCTTAACCAAGATAAGGGGTTGACATGGGCATCACAAGTTCATTCCACAGTCCCAGAGTAGTTTGGGATGATGGAACAACCCGTTGACCATGTCAGCATGAGGGAGTTTGGCTAAGGACCAAGGATTCATATTTTCAACTAAAAGATCTCATTTCATTTTTTTTGAAAACCAGCATTCTTATACTCTTTTCTTTCATGAATCCAGAACTGAATGCTTGCTTTACCCCCAAGGTTAGAAAACCAACTTCATAAAAATCTTAAGCTCATGTTATTCTCCATGTATGGGAGATAGAATATGCCTAACTTGGGGATTTTTTTTTGAAACTGGGTTTTCTAGCATTCAAACAAACATCTCAACACAAACAAAGTGCCACAAACTTGATATCGAACATGGAGAACATGTATGTACAAAAAAGAATGCATGGAGATGATAGATAGATGCATGAACATACTTAGGATGAACATGCTAAGAAAAAGCATTTTTATTTCATGGAACCTATTAAGATGCTAGGAAATGTATGGGCATACCTATGACATGTTAAGATGCATGCTTTAAACATGCAATGAAGGTGTGAATGTGGAAGGAACATAGCAAGGTCAAATGGATAAAGGCTGTTATGGTAATGAAAATGTAAAGGGACAACATGTAGACACAAAAAAAAAAAATCCTAAACTACCATAATCAAAGCCACAAAAATGCATGGGAGTCCTAAGGTGGCCATAAAAGCATAAAAAGGGTTTACTAAGATAATGTTGATGACAAAACAAAAAATATAAAGATCAAGGTAAAGGGGATATACCAAAAACTTAAACTTCCCTTTTTTTTGGAGCAGTGGCTATAGGCTTAATTTCTTCCTTCTCCTTGCTATTATTTAGCAAGAAAAGGATGAAAGGAAGTAACTTTTTGGTGGTATGGTTGATGGTGAGGCTTTTTAAGGATTAAAATGTGTGGAAAGTTAAGCTCTTGAAGGTTTTCCAGTGGTGTTTTGGGGTAGCTACGGGAATAGAGTATGGGAGTCAATGAAATAGTGTTTTTGGAAGTGTTTTTAGGGCTGAGAATGGCTGAAGGATTTGTAGGGATGGGTGAAGAGTTTTTTGGGATTGCTAGAGTGTTTTTTTTTATAGCTGGGAGCCCTTTTTCTAGGGTAGCTAGTTTTAAGATCTCTACTTTTTTTCTCTTAGTTTAGCCCCCCTTTTAGAAGATAATGCAAAGGGCCTCATTAATTTTTCTTCTGTAGTAGGGCATATCTTCAGCTGCCATGTTCAGTTGACTTTTTTCTTATTGGTTCTACCATGCTGATCAAGGAGGCGAAAGGCTGTGAAAGCCTGCAAGTTGGAGATTTGTCTGCCACCCTCTTAGACCCATATATTTTATGAAAGTGACCATTGTTATTAATAGTTTGGACTCCAAAAATTTGTTAGAATCCAGTAATGAACCCATAGTTAGGGTTTACAATGTTATAAGATTGTTCTTTGGTGTAAAAACATGTTTAAATCAGGTTTTCAGAGGCTAAAAAATGGCTCGAACTAGGCAAAAATTCGATACACAACTCCTAAGTATTGATACAATAAGTTGTGTATCAATACTAAAAGCAAAAAAAAAGTTTCCAGTCTCGAGACTTAGAGGCCAGTATCGATACTCCATGGATTTGTATTGATACTCATGCTTGTGTATTGATACATTTTGCCAAAAATCATAATTTTAGCTACTACCAAGGTCTATATCGATACAAACATGCTAAGTATCGATACCATACCTTGGGTATCGATACCAAACCCTCTTGTATCGATACTACACATGAAATTCAAAACTTTGGTAATGTGAAAGCCTTGTGATAGTTTTTAAGCACCCATATGACCTGTACATACCTTAGGTTCCTCAAGTTGTCTTATCCTAGTCACAAAAAAAGGAAAATTGCCCCATTTTTGAATTTATCTTTAAAGCAGTCCATAGGCATTTTAGGTCTCCCAAAATAACTTTGTCATCGGGTGATTTGCTTTATTTCTATTTTTTTTATTTTGTCACCTTTTACCTAAACCCCTAAGATACCCAAAAACTAGTCTGGACAAAATGAGGTGTCTACAATACTTTTTTCCCCCCATTTTAAAATTTTCACTAATGGGCATAATCTAAACCCACTACTTCAAGGGGTACTTTAAATCTATTATTAATAAAAATTCAAATTTTCTCTTTATTCTTAAATATTTTCCTAACTCTATCTTTGGGGATACTCTAACCTTACCTCTCCAAGGGGATACTTCAACCCCACTTTGCCTAAAAAAATCCAAAATTTGCTCTCTTTTGGAAGCCTCAGACTGCTTTGATTAAAATCATCTTTGACCCTTAAATGACCATTGAATCCAAACCTGTCTCTAAAATTGTCACCCTAGTTATTCTTCAATAATCGAAGGCAATTACGAGATACATTTCGATTGTCCCTCATTTTACGTTCTTTTGCTTATGATTACTTGTTTATGATATTATTAGATTTCTCTTTTTCTGTCTTACTAACACATTTTTTGTAGTGATTATCATGCATTCATGTTTAAAATATGTTTCTTCAATATAACTTACAAGAGAATGTTTCATGTTGGTATTTTTTCAGTGCCTAATATAGAACATTCAAATTTTTAAATCCAATCTGGACATCATTTTCACAAAAATCCTTATGTTCTTCACATCTTCGAGGCATATAGGTGAGCTAATTTTCTAAAAAAAAAAAAGCTAGATCTAAATTTACAAAACTTCATGCATTAAAGGGAATTATATCTAAATAAAGATTAAATGGAACAAATTTAACCGAGACCAAAGTGACACATAGTTAGTAGGTACCGATTTCGGGTGTCTTAGGGATGCTAATCCTTCCCTGTGTATAACCAATTCCTGAACCTAATCAGCAAATCTCTGAGCTTTGTAAATCTTGAAATCGATGTTTCGAGTTTCTTAACTCGAAATATTATTTTCAATAGGCATCTGGTTTTGCCTAGCTTGAAACAATCAGTGGCGACTCTAAGTTTATGGCCACTTCATGGTGGCCATCTCAGACTAGTTGGATGAGTGATTCGCTCGACGGTCTCCCTTTCCTTCACATTATTATGCCTAATCCGAATCCTAATCATGGGATAACTTAAAGGCTTAACCATAACCATCCATAATTTATTTTTAAGTCAAGCGCGCTATGCCCTTCAGATCATCCAAAGTTTTCAAAGCGACCATGTGGCAATAGCTTGGCGACTCCCCTGGGGACCAACTAGAGAGTTAGGGCTATAACTAGCTATTGCTCACTCAGTTCTTTGTTTTTCAGTCTCCATAATTATTTAGATATAATTCTCTTTTATTTTTTCCTATTAATCTCTATTGCTTATGTTTTTGTCTTGTGATTGTTAGGGATTATTTTTCTCAAATAAGTGTTGATTTGAATTAATATGATAATATGGGAGTAAAATAAAAAGGTTTGATTATTTCCCCGACACACACTATGCACTTGCATTTGCACTAGATTCCCACTAAACACCATGGTGTGGTTAGTATCCTAATTATTAGGAGGAAGTGAGCCATCCGTCTTTGTGAGTAACCCTTGCATAGGCATGGTAAGACCTTCCAGGATGTAAATTACCTACGTCTCTCATGAGTATCCCTCTGCATTTGCATAGGGAAATACATCCATCGGATTAAACCATTTTGCCAAACCCATGATGGGCCTAGGATCAAGGTGCCTCGACTGTCCTTACCAGATGCAAAAGCTATTCAGATACCGAAATAGGCATCAACTTAAACCTATATAGTGAACCCAGCAAGCTAAACCATGTTAAACCATACCAGATGCTACTACAATAACCCAAAAAGTAGGATCACTTAGGGAAAAACATTTTTGACCTTTACTCCTATATACAATGGTTATGTGGGCGATTATGGGTGAATATTGTCACCTGCATTTGTCATTTTTATTATCATGCTTATTCTTTTAGGATATGCCATTATGTTCAATGGAAAATCCTCTTTAATAAGTGGGTAAGGACAAGTGAATGCCATTACCTGCAATTCCATCTTGAACTAGTTATATCTGACTGAAATAAGCCATCATGTTGCCTAAATGATGACTTAGCATGTACCTAACATAGATGGTGATGAATGAACATCACTGTTTAAATGGTTAGTCTTAGTCCTCGTGATGTATCATGTTACTTCGTGAATAGGCAATTTTAATGCGAACATTTTGGTATACTACTTGTTTGATACCTTAACATTCATGATCATCATTTCTACCCATAAGCATCATATCCCCTATTCTTAGGGCAAATTTTATGATACATTTTTGTTGCTATTCCTTTATTTCATTATCTTTTGCCTGTTATTTCATATTGGTTACTAACTCATTTCCTTTTTGCTTTTCTTTTTCACCATGCATCATTTCATCATAATCACCATCACCATGGGATAATTGACCAATGGTTCAGTGTTCATTAAGGGGTGTCTCTCATGGAGCAACAGTTCACTTTGAACTTCAAGCCTTTTGAGGAAGTCCGAGCATGGTTAAAACACTGACAATGTGAAGATTGATACATCCTTAACCAGGGCATGTAGTGCATGAAAGGATCAAGATAGGGTACCATAAAAATGATTGGCAAGATCTGAGGATTATATGGACCAATTGGGACAATACCAAAAGGGAATTCTTCCTTAAGAGATACGAAGATATTGTTGTTTTGTTCCAAGTCCATTTGGATGTCAGCTTACTATAAGCAGCATCTCAGTTTTGAAATTGAGCATATCAGTGTTTCACTTTTAATCATGAAGATTTGGTCCCCACGATTAATGAGTACACTGCATTACTTAACGTTGAGAGAGCAAAGGTTGATAGAATATAATGTAAGGCTTTGAACCCTCCAACTTTTAAGAAAAAAATTAGCTTAAATCCTCAGAGTAATGGAGTCTTGGATTAAGAGTCATATCAAAATAAAAAGGGAACAATGAATGCATCTCATGGGCTAGTTTGAAAGAAGTAATGGCAAGTACCATTAACATCTGAAAAATCCAAGATATGTATGCTTTGGCAATATATGGTTTGGTTATATTCCTAAAGACATTAGGCTAAGTTGAAGCCACGGTCGCAGATGCCTTTTCTCGTTTATGTTGCAACATCAATCTTGTACTGACCATCATTGCCAAAACAATATTTGAGCTCTTAATTTTTGTAAGAAAATAGGTACGGGCCATTTCATCGGATATGCATCGCTCATTCACATTTGGCTCGTCAGTCACTTTGGTCTTAAAGAAAGTAGGACGTTGCACTACTTTTTACCCAATTTTAGCCCTATCTCTAGGGTACTTGAGAAGGAATAGCCCCAAGACAAATTTGAAGACCAATGGGTCCAAAAATTTTGAAACCTCAAGGAGAAAGAGATAACATAAAAAACCTTTTGGTTTTCCCCACAAATGGTCATATACCGGTGGCGGAGATTATAGTTGTGTGCCACTAATGGGATTATGGGAAAGCAATAGTTGGGCACTCCTTTTAGTCCTTTGACAATTCTAATGCCATTAATTCATCCCATTATCCAAGCCTAGAGTTGTAGGACTTCGACTATGGTGAGCCTGCTTACAAGTCAAAAGTCCATCTAGCTTTTCATGCATGGAAACAAACCCACTTCAAGGAAAGATATTGAAGAGGGAGTAGTATGACCTCAGGATATGATGAATAGAGGATCCATCGAATTAATGACACCTTACCCTTGTCTGGTATTGTGACATCACAAATACCATTGAGGAATTTCCCTTTGAGATTGAATTGCCTAAGCGAGAGTTTGAACAAGAAAATGTAACCTTTTCCAAGGAGATTACTCGATTAAAGGAAGAAAATAGTCAATTAAAAATGGACCTCTACCATTGAGATGGTGAGATGAATAGGGCTATCAAAGAGAAAAACCACCTCAATGAGGATCTCTAAAGTTTGATGAAAGACTATGTGGCGCTTAAGAAGGTAAGCAAATTTTGAAGACTTGGAAAGTCATCGGTTGAGTGGAGGACAAAAATTAATACTCTCGAGAAGGAACTACATCAATAGAGAAAAACATCTAGGGTTAATAGGGAAAGGCTTATTAAAACCCATGCTCTTGCATTAACTTACCAAAAGAAGAATAAATGGTTAAAAGCTTGAGTTTGAGATTTGAGAGCAAAACAGGCTGAAAATAGAGCTCAACACTCAGAATTCAAGATTTAGAGCATTCTCTTTAAGCTCGCCAAGACCAAGTTAATGCACTAGTGAGAGCCTCCCAACAGCAAGAGCAATAATGGCTTCAAGTGGTCGACCACGCATGCCAAAACTATCAGGACCATCATTGCCATCTCACAAAGCAGATCCAGGTAGCTCAGTTAGAGGTTGAGAACATGATGGATGTAACCTGATCCTTGATACGAGATATCTTGTCCATTGAAGCTTGTAAGCAAGACTTGTTGTATTTCTTGGACCATGTAATCAAGTAATGTAATACTGTCATGCATTTTCAAATGTAATCATATATAATTAGGACATTTTTTTTCCTTAATGAAAGACATTATTGGTGGAGTTGCCCCTTAATCCAATTGTTCTTTTTGCACTTACATGACTAACCTAATTTTTTTCATAGTTTTTCATTCATTTATCGTCATGATCGCATATTCACTTTCATTGCATCAAACATATGCATAAACATATCATAAAGCCCTAATCCGGTAATAATTTAAAGTGAAGGTGATCTAAACCATGGAACCTACAATTTGTCATTAGTACAACACTTGCAATCATTGAAAAGTGATGGAAAATGATCATCAAGCCCGCATTGAAAGACTCAAACTCATGTATGGAAAGTCTCAAGAGGAATCACTCCATAAGAATGAACAACTCCTAGCTCAAATTGTCAAACTAACCAAGCTATTCTCCGATACGTTAAAGGAAAAAGGGCAAACAAGCATAGTCAAGGTGGAAAAAGAATCGACCAATCCTGAAAGCAATTTGAATGGTGGTACTGAAGTCATCAATGCTCAGGAAAAGGTGTTGCATAGGTAACATCCTCTGGCAGCAAATATCCCACCAACTCAGCCATTTATTTACATCAATCCTGCAATAGCATTCCATTTGATTCAAAGATTTCAAGGCACAGGCTCTTTACTGACAAGGCCTATAGTCCCGAATCTCGATGAGCAAATGGAGCAAGAAAAAGCAAAGAGGCCATCAAAAAATGATGACGACTTGGACAAATATCATTCACTGGAGAAGTGCTTTCGAGCTATTAAAGGAAGTAACAAATTTGGAATTGTAGACACAAAATCAATGGGGTTGCTTTCGAGTCTCATTCTCCTGCCCAAGTTTAAAGTGCATGATTTTAAAAAATATAATGGAACTACCAACCCTACTGCCCATCTTCGCATGTATTATCGTAAAATAGTAGTGTATGAAGAGAATGAGAAACTATTGCTCCATTGTTTTTAGGATAGTTTGACTGGGGCAAGTCTTCGATGGTATATAGGGCTTGATCCTATAAGAATTCAAACATGGGCAGATTTGGCACACGCATGCCTTGAACAATATAAATATATCTCTAATTGGGCTGCAGATCACCTCTCTCTCATAAACATGGAGAAGAAATCTTTTGAGAGCTTTAGGCAATATGCTCAGAGATGGAGAGAGGAGGCAACTCAAGTTCGTCCCCCTCTAACTGAAAAAGAAATACGGTTATGTTTGTTGGCACCTTACGAGCTCCTTATTATGAAAGGCTAGTAGGAAGTGCCATGAAAAATTTTGCTGATATGGTTATATCGAGTGAAATGATTGAGAACACCATCAAAAATGGCAAGATATCCATTAGGGAATCACCTATCAGTTAAGAAGATAGTGAATAAAGGTAAAGAGTTTGAGGTTAATTATTTTGGGGAAAATCGTGCCAGGTTTAATTAAAGTTTGCATTTAGCATAACCTATGTACCTTCCGAGCATGTTGAATATGGGTCTTAATCTTTACTCCCCTTCACCATAATAAGTTCATACCATCGGGTCTACTCCAGCAATGAACTTTGTACCATATCCTGCGCAAAACATGACCCAGAGAGCACAATCTCGCAACATGAATAATGCAAGAGCTCCAAACAATCAATAAGCACCCCAAGAAAATAAGCACTTTAAACCACTCCCGTACTCCTATAAAGAGATTTACTCTCGTTTATTGGTAGGCAAACTAATGGCCCAAGTATTCACAAACCCAAGATCACCATCGTACTTATTGTGAATACCACATTGAAGTGCAAGGCCATTCTATTGAGAATTGCACTTCATTTAAAAGAAAGGTGCAAGGCTTACTAAAAAAAAGAGTGATCAAGGTCGAACAAGGGCCTAGACCAAATGTTAAAGCCAATCCACTCCCTAATCATGCTAAATCAAAAGTGAATGCAATAATCGATAAGAAAGGTCATTGCTGAAGAAGTCAAAACCCCGATGAGCAAGGTCTTTGTAAAAGCTAGAATAGTAACATATGATAAAAATCAAAGAAAGAATGCTACTGAAACATCTTGCTATCAATATAGTCAAGGACATGATTTACAAAATTGCCTATCATTCTTAGAAGTGGTCCAAGGGATGATAGGATAGATTAGTCTGAGATTGAGTTCTATGAGGAGTGGGACGAACATGTCGATCCATTTATTAATGCTATGATAAGGAGAGGCTTATGGATAACTGGATCTCAAGTTATCTGTCTCTTATGGGCATGAAAAAGAGAGCTAATGAAAGTTTTAGGTAGTATGCTTTGAGATGGATGGAGGAGGTTACCCAGATTCATCACTTATTGATGATAGAAAAGATGATTGTTAAATTCATTAGCATAATGCAAGCCCCTTATTATGAAAAGATAGTGAAAAGCTTCCTGAAGAGCTTCATAGATGTAGTCATAGTCCGTGGGATGATCAATGAGGCCATGAAAAATGAATCAAGTAGAAAAAATATCTGTAAAGACAAAGGGAAAGGAAAAATGAAGGCTAATCAACAACCAAATTCCGGCATGAAGCTAGTTCATCTCAAACTCATGTTGAGTTAGATAAATAAAATGGTCATTGAAAAAACTACGTGATTGTAAAAAACATAGAAGAAATTAGAATGCCAATGAATTTAGTTTGGCAAATCCTAGTGCAAGCTAAGCTACTTAATATAGCCGAGAGAACAAAGATTGATGACTTCTATGATTTCCATCCTGTTTATGACCATACTTTTTAAACATGCAAAGAGTTTTGTGCTGTGGTTCAAAGGATGATAAACGAGGGTAGCATTGAATTCTATGATGAAAAGCAAACCCCACATACGAGTCTGCAAATGTAACACCATTTGTCAACACTGTAGAAGAAAAAAAGGGCAATCCCCCTTACAAGGTTAGAAGGCCATTGATCTTGTATGATAGTCAACTGAGAGTCAAAGCTGCCCTTGTTCAGCCCATGCCAAGCATGATCATTTAACTTCCATCTTTTTTCCCTTATAAGGATGATAAGGTGGTTCCTTGGAACTATGAAAACAAAATCTTAATCATTGGGGAATCTAGTCAGCAAGTAGTGAGCGTGGACCTTTTAGGAGTATGTCACCTAACTCAGAGTGGCAGATGTTATGCCCTAGCAGTATCAAGAAGTGAAACACAGCAAGTGAATATTAGCCCTGTTCCTTGAGCACCAAAATCTGTAATAAAAAACTCAGATTTAGTAGTCTTCAAAGAGCCAGTGAATAAGAAAGAAACTATGGAATTCCTTAAGTTCATCAAACATAGCGAATATAACATCGTCGATTAATTGAACAAGCAACCCACCAAGATATCTGTGTTGTCACTACTGTTAAATTCTAAAGCTCATAGGAATGCCCTTCTCAAAGTTTTGAATAAGGCCTATATCCCTCCTGACATTTCTATAGGTCAGCTGGATTGCTTAGCAAGAAACATCACTATCGATACTTACATATCTTTTAGTGATGATAAAATCCTGCATTGAGGGAGAGAAAACTACAAAGCCTCTCATATCACCATGTATTATAAAGGCACTACATTGCCCAAGGTGTTTATTAATAACTGATTGGCTTTAAATGTAATGCCTATGTTATGCTTGAATAAGCTCCTCATTGATGCATCTCATATCAAAAATAGTTGTACAATTGTGCGAGCGTTCAATGGAACTTGTCGGGACATTTCAGAGAACATTACCATTCCATTCCAAAATACATATGAAGTTGACTTCCATGTGATGGACATTGTTCCATCGTATAATTGCCTATTGGGAAGGCTTTGGATTCACTATACTAGGGTAGTACCATCATCTTTACACCAAAAGTTAAAATTCATCATTTAGAACAAAGTTGTTAGTATCAGAGCAAAAAAAGATATCATTACTACTACCTTAACTAAGGCCTATATCTTGAACCTGATAAAGATATCCCAGAATCTTTTTTCCAATCCATTGAGTTTGTTAATGCTACTTATGTCAAGGAAGGGTTGCCAATAGTTCATCTTGCCTATCAGAGAGTACTCATATGGGTTTGAAGTTGACTGTCGGCAAAGGTGCCCAGGCTGGAAAAGGATTCTAAAAACACCTCCAAGGGATTGCTGAAATGTTAAAAGTTGTCAACTAGATCAACAAAAGAAGGCTAGGATTCAAGCCCAATACAAAAAAAAAAAAAAAAAACAAACTTAGAAAAAGCATGAGAAGAGGATGGGCCATTTGTAAGGATAATAAATGAAGTATGAGACAATGATATTCCCACCACTTCAGGAAAATTTTCACCTAGGGGGACATGTAAATACTGGCTCTGCTAATGTTATGCTCATATTGAATAAGGCATTTGATGATTTCTCCATCAATGCTATTGATTAGCCAGAGATGTCAACCACAAGTCCAAGACTAGTTTGTGCCCTCTAGGATTTGTTCCAAGCGTTTGGACTAAGACTGAGATTCCTATACTATTCAAGTCTATTTCAAAGTAAGGCTATGAGCTAAACCTATATGTTTTCGCCTAAAAGCATTGCAGGGTCTTTTGTATGGGCATTTTTTATTAAGTGTTGTCAATGAAAATGATGAAGCATTATGCATTTCATTCTTTGTGTTCATAGTTCTTATTAAGCTTAGACCTTTTTTTGCATATTTTTCCAACTATATTGCTCTTTTTCCATATTTTCAGGTACGCCAATAAAGGTAACATGAATCTTCATATTGAAACTTCATAAATCAATTTTGAGCAATCGATATGTGCTGGTGAGGTTGAATCTGAAAAGGATCCTAAAGAGAACCCTATACCTCTAGACCTATGAGACTAGTTTAATAGGAAGAAAAACAGATATTACCTCATAAAGAACCCACTAAAACTTTAAACCTTACAACAAAAAAAGATAAGAAAAAAGTCAAGATCAAAACTTCCATAAAACCATTAACTCGAGCCAAACTAATAAATCTCCTCCAAGAATATCAAGATGTGTTCGCCTGGTCATACTAAGACATGCTTGGATTAGATACCAATATTGTGGTCCATACAACAAAAGCTCAAAAGAATGACACCTAAAATACTTCTGAAGATTAAAGAAGAAGTGAAGAAACAATTTGAAGCAAGATTTCTTGAGGTAGCCAAATATCCTAAATAGGTAGCCAATATAGTCCCAGTCCCTAAGAAGGATGGTAAAGTGTGGATATGTATAGATTATAGAGATCTAAACGTAGACAGCCCAAAAGATAATTTACCTTTACCTCATATTAACACCCTAGTAGACAACACTGCCAAAAATATAATGTTTTCCTTCATGGATAGGTTTTAAGCCTATAACCAAATCAAAATGGCAGCAGTCATGTGGGGCACTTTCTGCTACAAAAAGCCCTTCAGCTCAAGAATGCTAGGGCAACTTACCAAAGGGCAATGGCAACATTGTTCCATGATCTCATGCATAAGGAAATTGAGGTCTATACGGATCATATCATCCCTAAGTCGCCAAGAAAGAGTGAACATGTGGCCACTTTATGAAAACTCTTCAAAAGGCTTCCCAAATACCAGTTCAAGCTAAATCCTACCAAATGCACGTTTGGTGCCATATCTGGTAAACTATTGGGTTTCATTATGAGTAAAAAAGGAACAGAGGTTGATCCTGACAAGGTTAAGGCAATTTAAAATCTGCCACCACTTTGAACTCAAAAGGAAGCGAGAAGTTTCTTGGGAAGACTAAACTACATAGCCCAATTAATATCTTAATTAATCGACAAATGTGATTCGATCTTTTGGCTGCTTCAAAAATAAAATCCTAGAGAATGGAATAAAAAATGCCAAGAAGCTTTTGATAAGGTCAAACATTACCTTTTGAACCGTCCAATACTTGTGCCATCGGTGCCCAGCCAATCGCTAATCCTATATATATAAATTCTAGACAAGTTGACAGGCTGTGTATTAGGACAACATGATGAATTAGCAAAGAAGGAATATGCTATCTATTACTTAAGCAAAAAGTTTATAGACTATGAAAATAATTATTTATTTGTAGAGAAGCTATATTGTGCCTTAGCTTAGACAGCCTAGAGGTTTAGGCAATACATGCTATTCCACACTACATGGCTAATTGCCAAGCTTGATCCCATCAAGTATTTGCATGAAGCTCCTAAGTTGTCTGGGAGGTTAGCTAGATGGCAAGTTATGATTTTTGAGTACGATATCGTGTGTGTAAACCATAAAGCCATAAAAGATAGTGCAATAGTAGACTTTTTAGCAAGCCAAGCCATAGATTACTATTAACCTTTAGACTTCAAGTTTTCTAATAAAGACTTGATGTTTAAATCTAAGGCAGAGAACACTTTTAAATATGGGTCATCATGGAAAATGTACTTCAATGGAGCTTTAAATGCATTGTGACATGGTAGTAGGGTAATTTTCATCTCGCCTGAGGGAAACCATTACCCTGTCATAGCTAAATTGAACTTTGACTGCATTAACAACATAGCTAAATATAAGGCCTGCATCATGGGACTCCCAGCAGCCATTGAAATGGGCATTCGAACACAACAAGTGTTTGGAGATTCAGCCATTGTCATTTACCAACTGAAGGGAGAATGGCAAACACATGATGCTTCATTGATCCACTATGGGAATCTAATATCAAAGCTCAAGAAAGAGTTTAACGATATCAGTTTTCAACATCTACTTTGAAAGGAGAACTAAATTGCTGACACCTTGGCCACTTTATTGTCCATGTTTAAAGTCAATCGAGAATTGGATGTCGCTCCTATTTAAGTGAGCATCTGTACAACCCTGGCATATTGTCAGAATGTTGAAGAAGAAGGATGGCTTGCCATGGTATCATGACATCCTTCAGTACATCAAGGATCAACGATACCCAAAAGATGCCATCAGAAATGACAAGAGAACCATAAAATGATTAGCTATGAACTTCATTTTGGATGGTGGGATTTTACACAAGAAGGGCTTGGATCAGGTGTTACTCCGATGTTTAAATGCCTCTGAAGCTAAAAAAAATACTTGAAGAAGTTTAGGAAGGAATTTGTGGTAAGCATGCTAATGGACACAGAATAGCAAGACAAGTAATGCAATAGGGCTACTATTGGTCGACTCTAAAAAAAAAATTGCATTAACTATGAATGGAAGTGTCACAAATGTCAAACTACATTGATAAAATCCATGCCCACTAACACTTCTACCTGTTATGATATCTCCATGACCTTTTTCTATATAGGGGATGGACATGAATAGACTAATTACGCCTAAGGCTTCTAATAGGCATCACTTCATTTTGGTCATAATTGATTATTTCACCAAGTGGGTAGAGGCAGCTTCTTACGCCAATGTCACTAGATTTATCATATGCAAATTTTTAAAATAGGACATTATTTGTAGATATGGTTTTCCCGAACAGATCATCATAGATAATGCGCATAATCTAAAAAAAGGATGCAAGTAGTTTGCTCTCAGTTCAAGATTTGGCATTGAAACTCCATCCTATATCGTCCAAAAATGAATGGGGCAGTTGAAGCAACCTATAAGAATATCAAGAAGATAGTTGAAAAGGTTGTCGAGACATACAAAGATTGGCATGAAAAGTTATCTTTTGCATTACATGTCTATTGCACAGTGGTACGAACTTCTACGAGTGCTACCCCATTCTCTTTAGTCTACAGCATGGAAGTTGTCTTACCAATCGAGGTTGAAATCTATTCACTTAGAGTCTTGATGAAATCCCAACTTGAAGAAGCTGAATGGGTTAAGAACCTATATGAGCAACTTAATCTCATTGAAGAGAAAAGAATTAAAGCCATTTGTTAAGGGCAATTGTATCAAAAATAGACGATGAAGGCCCATAACAAAAAGGTCTATCCTCGCCAGTTCTGAGAATGTGACTTAGTACTCAAACAAATTCTCCCAATCCATAAAAATGCTCGCAAAAAATGGACCCTAAATTAGGAAAGGCCATATATAGTGAAATGTGTATTCTCTATAAGAGCCCTAATTTTAACCAAGATGGATGGCAGTGACCTACTTAACCTTGTGAATTTTGATTCTGTTAAGAAATACTATGCCTAAAAGGACTTTAGGATGAAAACCTTAAAGGCATCTATTAGTCTTTTGCCTACCACTTTTTAAAAACAAAAACAAACAAACAAACAAAGAAAAAAAAGCAACAAAGAAAATAAACAAGAAAAGAGAAAAAAAAAAAAAAGAAAACCAATTTAAGTTAAAAACTTGAGAGGTTGGTTTAAGCAACCAGACCCTTTTACACCATATTGACAACTCTGATCAAAATACCAAGTCATAACCCAACCTATTTGTTCTATGCTAACCAAACTCTACCAAACCCTATCCATAACTGCACTCAAAAAATAAAAATTAGCTAACTTTGAGGCCTCTATCCCACTATAGGGCAAGCTCAGTAATCTTTTTATTAGTCGTCTAACACTAAAAGGATTAATTGCTTGAAAGAAATCTCCAAAAGCATTCAATGGAGAATTCATTCATCAGCATTAGAGCCAATCGACTAGGAAGACTTCTTTTATCTTTTTTGTTTTTCAAACTTTTTCACAATCTTATATGTTTATCACAACTTGTACCCTTTTTCTTTGAATGAAATAGAATTACTTGATTTCACAAAATCTTTTCGTAACCTGTATTCCATGTCGTATCATGTTCATTATTTAATTGATAATGCTTGATAAACAAACAAAACTGATAATAGGATTTCCTAGCATTAATTGGAAAGATAGAACTTTGCAAGAGCTTTGTTTCATGTCTAAAGACTAAGAATGAACTCTTGAGGCCATAATCGATCTTGCCCTGGGACTCCACATCTTGAAAATATGCTCAAAACCTCTTCTTAGGAAGTGATCATGGACCTTCTGTACCTTCGAAGAAGGGGCAACCTTAACATTCAAAGCCTTCGAAAATATACAGCAAGATTGACAAACCCTAGGCAAAAGGCCACCTTATCAAAGCTGAAGAAGGCCAAAACCAACCACTAGATTAGGCTTTTAAAGCCTTTACCCTTGCATTATTTAGATAGGTACTTGCATCCCTATGCATTATGCAACATTTAACATCTTGTAGGTACCAGCTCTCGCATACAGGAGTTAAATTTGTAGAAAACCTAAGGTATAATTTTTTGTTTTGAAAAACCTCAAAAGGCCTCAAGTAAGTACCTTTGACCTTACGTGCTTATTGAAAATCACCCAAGAAAGGCATCTAAACTCATTTCCTTCTAGTCCTTAAGGAACAGGATGCCTTACTTGACCTTATGCAACATTTAACATCTTGCAAGTACTAGCTCCCTATGCATTATGCAACATTTAACATCTTGCAGGTAAAGCATCCCCATAGGGATGTAACATTTAACATCCTGTAGTTTCGATACTTGTATTCCCATGCATTATGCAACATTTAACATCCTGTAGGTACCAGGTCCTATATACAGGAGTCAAATTTGTAGAAAACCTAAGGTATAATTTTTTATTTCGAAAAACCTAAGAAAGCCTCAGGTAAGCACTTTTGACTATACGCGCTCATTGAAAATCACCCAAGAAGGGTGTCTAAAATCATTTCCTTCTAGTCCTTAAAGAATAGGATGCCTTACCTGACTTACCACTAAGCCCACACAAGCTAGTGGCACCTACCTACCTCATTCCTCAAAGAGCAGGACGTTTACCTACTTTAAAGCCCATACAGGCTGATGGCACCTGCCTACCTCAGTCCTCAAATAGCAGGACATTTACTTACCAGTAAGCCCACATAATCTGGCCACACTTACCTACCTCAGTCCTCAAAGAGCAAGACACTTATCAAGCCCATACAAGTTGGTGGCACCTACCTACCTTAGTCCTCAAAAAGTATGATGCTTATTAAAGCTCACATAAGTTGGTGGCACCATCTACCTTCGTCTGCAAAGAGCTAGACGTATTTTCTTACCTATTTTAAAGCCCACACAAGTTTGTGATGCATATCTACCTTAGTGCACAAAGAGTTGGATGGTTTTTCTTAACTACTGTAAAGCCCATACAAGCTAGTGGCACCTGTTTACCTTAGTTCACAAAAAGCTGGATGTATTTTCCCACCTACCTTAAAGCTTACACAAGCTGGTGGCACCTGTTTACCTTAGTCTGTAAAGAGCTAGACATATTTTCTTGCCTACCTTAAAGCCTACACAAGTTCGTGGAACCTATCTACCTCAATCCACAAAGAGCTGGACATATTTTCTTACCTACCTTAAAGCCTATACAAGCTGGTGGCACCTGTCCACCATAGTTCATAAAGAGTTGGATGTATTTCTTTACCTATTTCGAAGCCCACATAAGCTGATGGCACTTGTTTGGGATTAACCCAAAAAATAACCTAGTAGAGAGGTCCAACCCTACAAAACTCATCAAAATCTTCTTTCCTGTAAGTTATCCAACCCATGTTAACATGATGATAGATAGCTCTCTACTTCTCTGTAGGCATATAAATCCATTATCCCATCCAAATAAAATGGTGTCTATCTGTCTTTGCCCTATTCTTAATACTTAGCAACGGCCAAAGAGGGGCAGCTATAAACACCTTATTTTGTTTAAGGCTAATTTCTTGCATCTTAAGACTTAGGTGAAAGATGATAAAATCAAAAAATAAAAATAAAAACTGAGGGATGATTGCCGACATGTGCAAGTTGAGTACATAAATCAATTTCTCACTATTTGTGACTAAGTTGAAGAAAATCGAGAAGTTACAGGTATATGCAAGTTATACTGGTTCACCAGCATTGATAAGAGGCTTTATGGCACCAAAAACTTGAATTTTCACATGTTGTATCGATACAAGAGGGTTTGGTATTGATGCCTAAGATGTGGTATCGATACCTACATGTTTATATCCATACAAACCTTGGCAGTAGCTAAAATTGTGATTTTTGGCAAAATGTATCAATACACAAGCATTCGTATCGATAAAAATCCATGGAGTATCGATAAGGCCTCTAAGTCTCGAGATCGAAAATATTTTTCGCTCTTAGTATCAATACATGCTCATTGTATCGATACTCATGGGTAAAAAGTACCTTGTGTATCGATACAATATGTTTTGTATGATACACCAAGGTATTTTTACCCAGTTTAAGCCAGTTTTCAGCCTTCAAAAACTTAATGTAAACACGTTTTTGCTCCAAGAAACTTTCATAAATCATTGCAAACCTCAACTATAAGCTTATGATTGAATTTAAACAAATTTTTAGAGCCCAAACAACCAATGACAAAGGTCACTTCATAAGTTATATGGTTGTAAGAGAGGATGGTAGGCATATCTCCAGTTGTAGGCTGTCACAGCCTTTTTGCTTCCTTACTCAACATGGCAGAACCAATAGGAAGAGAATGAACTGAGCATGGTAGGTAGAGATGTCCCCTGGTGTAGAAGGGAAAGATCAAATATACCCTTTCATTGTCTTCTAAAAGTAGTGGCTGAGCATTAAATAAAGGACTCCCAATTATCTAAAAAAAAATCCTTCAACCATTTTTAAATAAGCTCTCTAGCAATCTAAAAAAAAACTACATCTATCACTACAAATCCTCCAACAATCCTTAACTCCAAAAACTCACCAAGAAAACTATTCCATTGCCTTTCACCCTTAACCATCTTCCATTCCCATAGCTCCCTAAAACCATCACTAGAAAACCTTTAAAAATTTAACATTTCATACACTTTCACCCTCAAAACACCCTATAAGCAGCCATATTTGTAGAAAGCTTCTTCTGTTCATCATTTTCTTGCTAAATAATAGATAAAGAAGGGAAGGAACTGAGCTTAAAGTCAATGCTTTAAGAAAGAAGGAAAGTTTAAGCTTTTGCTGGTATATTATACATTTTCTGTTTGATCATCCACTTCATTATAGTGAGCCTTTCATGCTGCCATAACCCTCCTAAGACTCTCATGTATTATTGTTATCTTGGTTATGGTAGTCTTAGGATCATGATGACCTTCTTGACATCTTGATGTTGTTTGGATATATAAACTCACCATACTTTATTTTTATCATTACATAACCTCTGTTCATGTATTTCTTGCCATGTTCCTTCCATATTCACAAATCCATCTCATATTTAAATGGTCACCTTAGCATGTCTTATGTATGTTCATATATTTTCTTGTGTTTTAAAAAATCTCATGAAATAAAAATGATATCTTGACAAGTTCCTCGCCCATTCCTTTGTTTAAACATGTTCATATCATCTCCATGCGCCTTATTTGTCATCTTCTTACATTTTGTCACCCATTTTCATGTCATGTCATCTTGGTATGTTTGCATGTTTAATCCATGTTTACCATTGTCTATGATGTACTTTGTTTATGACATCTCTAATAAAATGCTTGTTTGTCTCCTAAAAACTCGATTTTCAGAAAAATCCCCAAGTTAAGTTCATGCTACCTCCGATAGACGAAGAATAACATGGATTTAATGATTTCATGAAATTGGTATTCCAATCTTAGGAATAAAACAAATATTTTAGCTTTGAATTCATGGTGACACAAGTTTAGAGATGCTATTTTTCAAGTACAAGAACCTCTTTTAGTTGGGAAATAATAAGCCTTGATCTTGAGTCTAACACTTTTATGGCAGGTCAACGGGTTGTTTCATCATCCTAAACTACTTTAGGATTATGGAATGAACTCGTGATGTTTGTGTCATTCTTTCCCCTATGTTATGGACATTTGAACATCCATAATTCGAGTTTGACTCCTAAGGAACCCAAAAAAGCAAATAATCCCTTGTTTTCATCTTGGCAACATAGTAGTCTAAATTTTAAAAATCATTTTTGAACCATAAAATATTTTCTTTGATTTTTATATTATTTTTCCCATAAAGGGCATCAAATTACCTTTCTAACAGTGTCTTGTCTACCCTTGGATCATTCCAGATGAAGGAGTTATGATTTTTCAAACCTTTATTTTCTGAAACCCCTTAAACTAGTGTGCAATATTCTATTTGAGATATTTTGGCCCATCAAATGATATTTGTGAAATTTTAAAATATTTTTCTTAAAAAGTTAACAAAGTTCCCTTTCTAAAAAGGTATTATTCATGATCTGAGGATTTTGGATAACCCTGGAATGATTTTGCAAAGTCCATCATGCCCTTTTACTTACACATGCTGATAGTGTCAAGACAATCCTAATCTCAAAAACTAATTTCACCTAGAATGTAATTTTGTAGGATTTTTTAAATGTTTTTACATTAAACCTTATCAAGTTATCTTTCCAAAGGTACTTTATTTACCCTGTGAAGCCTTCGGTTGCACCCAAAATAAATTTAGGAAAAGAGATGACATGGTGCTATCCTATTTTTTTAACTTAATTTTTGAATCTTCTTTATTGAAACATTTGAATGCCTTGAAATGCACTGATGGGTTCCCCCCAGAGCACAAGCCCTTTAGGCTTAGATCAAGGCTAAAATACAAAAATGATTTTGTATTAGATATCTTTTTCCCCATATTAAAATTTTCACTAGTGGAGATACTCTAACCCTACTATTTCAAGGGATACTCGAACCCCGTTCATAATAAAAAATTTAAATTTTCTCTTTATTCCAAAATATTTTCCTAACTATATCTATAGGGATTCTCCAACCCCACCTCTCTGAGGGGATACTCCAACCCGGCTTTACCTCAGAAAATCTAAAATTTTCTCTTTTTTAGAAGCCTCAAACTGCTTTGATTAAAATCATTTTTGACCCTCAAATTACCACTGAATCCAAACTTGTCTCCAAAATTGTCACCCTAATTATTCTTCAATAATCGAAAGCAATTATAAGATAAATTTTGATTGTCCTTCTTTTTACGTTCTTTTATTTGTGATTGCTTGTTGATGATATTATTATATTTCTCTTTTTTCCTCTTACTAACACATTTTTTTGTAGTGATTATCGTGCATTCATGTTTAAAATTTGTTTTTTCAATAAAACTTACAAGACAATGTTTCTTGTTGGTATCTTTCTAGTGTTTCTCACATCTCTAAGGTGCATAGGTGAGCTAATTTTCTTAAAAAAACCAGATATAAATTTACAAAACTTCATGCATTAAAGGGAATTATATCTGAATAAAGACTAAATGGAACTGATTTAAACAAGATCAAAGTGAGACATAGTTAGTAGGTACCGATTTTGGGTATCGTGAGGATGTTAATCCTTCCCTGTGCATAACCAACTCCCAAACCTAACCAATAAATCTTTGAGCTTTGTAAACCTTGGAATCAATGTTTTGAGTTTCTTAACTCAAAATATTCTTTTCAATAGGCATTTGATTTTGCCTAGCCTAAAATGATTGGTAGTAACCCCAAGTTTATGGCCACTTTGTGATGGCCATCCGAGATTAATTGGATGAGTGATTCGCCTAACAATCTCCATTTCCTTTACATTATTATGCCTAATCCAAATCCTAATCATGGGATAACTCAAATGCTCAACCACAACCAGCCATCATTTATTTTTAAGTCAGGCATGCTATGCCCTTCGGATTATCTAAAGTTTTAAAGGCGGGTACATGGCGGTAAGGGTAAACACTAAATAGACATAATTTTGTTCAAGCGATAAAAAATTGTTCTAAAAGAGGTTTTTCACACAAACACACATATATATCAACTAAAAAAACCTATGAAAACTCTATTGATCTTTTTGCTTAATTGGACGAAGAAGACATCATGCTTCATTGGTTTCTAACCAGGTGAAGCTGACCAATAACAAATAAACCTATTCTTTCTATACACTTTTGGCATAAAAGCATCCTAATGATCACAAAATATTCGGTTCTAACATAATTAAACCTATTCCTCTTGTACACATTATCAGTGATCATAAAGCATTTTGGTTCTAATATAAATGAATCTATTCCTCCTATACACCTTACCGGTGATCACAAAGGAATCCATTCTAACATAAACAAACATATTCCCTATTTACACCTTACTGGTGATCATAAAAGATTGGATTCTGACATAAATGAACATGTTCCTCTTGTACACCTTACCGGTGATCCAAAAGGATTTGGTTCTAACATAAATGGACCTATTCCTTCTGTACACCTTATCGTTGATCACAAAGGATTTGTTTCTAACATAAATGGATGCTTCAAATATTGCCATTGAAGCTATGTCTTCGAATATCACAATCGAAGACTTTAAAAGCATTTTTTAAGCGAAAATTTTTGAATGCTTTGGATATTACCATTGAAGCTTTTTCAAAGTCTTATTTACTTATCTTACTATAGGATCGCGTGAAAAGGTAGTAATCATCAAATAACAAATATTAAATTAGTTTTATTAATTTAATTCAAAGACATAATTTATACAATTGGATAAATATCTGCACAAGGCTTATTCACAAACTTGTATTGAAATGATGAAAAGTATGATATTTCATCAAAATTCCAGGATTTATAGAATGAGATCAACTTCTCATTCTAACCTAGGGAAGAAGTTTACTTAATCAAAATCTATGAAAATTTTAAAACAATTTCAGCTGTGGATTTTTTTAATATCAAGGATAATGGATATTCTATCTTTATCATGATGTTAAAACTTTTTTGTGATAGATGATCACCATTAGGGACTTCTTTGAATAAGATGAAGAAATGAACTTAAAGGTGCAAATGAGGTGGACTGCTAAAATTTGCCTTAAAGAAATCGATATGGCAAGGTTAAAATTTATGAAGACCAAATTTAGGTGAATTTTTATTTCATAAGTCCTTGAAAGGCTAACAAGCAAGTTATAACATCTTTTTAATCTTAAAATACAATAGCCTGATAGGTGTTAAACTAATGGTAGTAAACATAAAGTCTCAAAGGGTTGATTTGAAAGGCCTGTGGTAAGCATCAATTCTTAAGGTTGGGTATGAAAGTTCTGAATTTTATTTTAAAAGGAATCAATGTTTTAGCATTTGACTCAACCTTTTGTTGATGTCGAGAAATATTCAAAGGTTAGAGGTGATTTTTGAATTAACATGAAAGGTTTTCTCTCATTGGTGGCTATCTATGTTGATTTAGAAGCAATTCCAAGGCCTTTAATTTTGCCCCATCATATTATCAAGGACTCAAAAATCATTCAAAAAGACGAATTTATACAAAGCTTCCTAGGAATGTCCTGACAGCTCAGATAGCTATGTTTGATCGAAATGGACTTTGTTAGGTACATAACATAGGCCATGGTTCATGGTTTAGAAAAAAAGGATAAAGAGGCCCAAATTAAGTGTTTAAAGATAATTAAATCAAAGATCACTTTTTTCAGCAAAACTTGGTCGGACATATCTTCCAAGGCAAAGCATATCTATATTTCTTCATTTTCTCATGTTTGCTTCATTCTTCATTTTGAAGAAAATTGAAACTTGCACTTTCTTGATTATCTTTTTACTTTGAAAAACTTGAAATTTAAACTTTCTTTATTTTAATTCAAATGTTTAAACTTGAAACTCAAACTTTCTTCATTTTTCACTTTGAATATTTGAATTTGAAACTTGAACTTTCTTCATTCTTCAAAATTTGCCTTATGAAATTTTCTTGGTCTTCTTACAACTTGAAAATGAAGTTTGCTCCTTCTGATTTCGAAGCTTCATTTCATATGCCTCCAGTGTGAAGGGTGATCCTTGATTAGGTTTTAAAAGGAAGAATGTAAATTATCAGGCTCAAAGGGGACAACAAAGGGATAATTTTCTGTGTTTACGAAGGGATAGAGAAAAAAGGCCATTTTTCTTTCAAATACAACCATTTGAATGGGCAAGCATTCACTAGGAAAAAAGCATTGTTTTCTTTCTAAAATCATTTTGAATACCTCAATGACATGACATTGCACTTAATAAAAGCTTTAGGTATGCCCCTCTCTACTATTGGGTTCATAGCCACTAATGACTAGTTGAACCTTTAGGAAAAAAAAATCAGATTGGCTTGGAACATGTTTAGATCTCATATCTTATGTATCAAGATTTGGTTTGAAAAGGTTTCATTCAAAAAAATGGAGATTTTGTCTCATGTTTGCTCTCATTCTTCCTGAATCAAGGATTTGAAAGAATGTCATGGAAATTATGGTAAAACATTATCGAAAAAAAGGACATCTCATAATTACTATAATTATTTTAACACTATCAAACTATCAATATTTGAATCTTCAGGAGCATAACCTATTTGTCAAACCTTCAAGGAATCCATAGAAAAGAACATTTGGGTGTAAAAAATCTCTAATGGTGAAAGGTTTATAGTGGAGTGTTTTAGAGAATCATAGATATAGAGGTGAAGGACCTTTTTAAGAGAGTTTAAACTAATGGTAATCACCTATCGAAAGGAAAGTTTTCAAAATGTTCTCATTGTCCTAGATACTAGAAATCAATAATATCAAAATTCATGGTCGATGAAGTATGCATGCTATTTACAAATCAAAATTCATTTTATAATTCACAATTCTCAAAAAGAAATATACAAAATTTTAAAGTTAAGATAAAAATTACCCCTGATTGGCATACTATCATAAGGTCGATAACCTTAGACCAATCATCATTGATAGACTTCCACCAATTTCAAATTTTGCTAGATTGGCATCCATAGGTTTGAATTCTAAATTGGCTAGTAGAACATCAAAAGGTGTATCAAAACTCTAGATTCTCAAAGTCAAAAATTCCATAAGATACGTGGTTATCTCTTGTCATCTTAATCATGCCATAAGAACAACCAGTAGATGACTCTTTACCAAATTCTTTATCCAAAAGCTCATGGCATGGTAAGTAATCATCTAAGCAATTCAAGTCAAAACTTGCAGCAGCTTGTGATCCCTTAGTCAATCGTGTTGAATAGTCCAAATTATCCTCACATTGAATAGCATGCATTAGTTGATGAAATCCTTAAATAAAAATGTTGCCCTATGTTTAGATTATACCACACAGGGTAAGGATGTTTCCAGGCTTTATTAGAATGACAAAGATCATCTGATTTTGAACAAGTAAAGGAAAGAGTTCAGTGTAGGAAATCCATGGGGCATGATACACCTTCCTTTTTTTTTATTTTTAGCTTCTGAGAATCACTTGAACTTTTTCCTGGGTCTCTTTGCTTTTGTAGACTTTTGGATCAAAAAAGTTTGTATGAAGGTCTATGAGGTATAGGGATAAACCTGTTGAACTGCTAAGCACTAAAAGACTTAAGGGCAAGGAAACTGCATGAATGGATTTCCTCGTTTTCTTGGCTCACTATGATCCTTACTTCCATTGGCAATGTCTTGTTGGCATTTAACAATAGGATGACTTTTTTGCCTCACATATGCTACCTGTTGCCCCTTTGGTTAGCATAAGTATGTATTATGGGATTAGTTCCCCCAAAGATTGAGTACTTTGATGTAATTACCTCTAAACCTGTACTACCTGGATCCCCAGTAAAAGTGTTGGTATGATAAAAGTTAAGTACTTTGAGGTAATTAGCTTTCAAATAGTACTCCTTAAATCCTTGACATAAGTGTTGGTGTGATAAAAATTGAGTGCTTTGAGGTACTTGGTGTTCAACTTGTACTCCCCAGAGCCCTAATAGAAATGTTGGTATGATATGAAATTACAAAATGATATGAGATTATTTGTATTTTTTTTTTTTGGTCAAGGCTTTGCTTTTATGGAGACCTTTCCTCTATAAATTTTTTTCTTTTTACGTCCTTAAACGGCTTGGAGTATTCACCGCTCCTATTTCCCTTCACTGTTTTGAACTTGGTTCTACTCATTTTGTCTGGTAATAACCCTTCTTTCTATCTTGAAATTCCATACTATTCACCGTAAATGGAAAAAAACTTAAATTAGTCTACAAGAATATATACATATCTTATTAACATTAATCTTTATCATTATCTTTATATGGTTATCATTGAATGAAAAATGAACAAATATTTGAATGAATAAGTGTATAAAGATAATATTCAATGGTATGAATTGGGTGCTAAGCAATTGGTTAAATATTAAGCCTGTAAATTATTATAGAGGCAAGAAACCAAAGAATTCAAGTCATGATTCAACACTACTGCTTTACCAACCAAAATTCTTCGATTTATCTACTATACAAAACTATATTTGCAAGATTCAAAAGAGAAAAATAGTTGAAAATAATTGCTTTCACAAGCACTTTAAAAATCATGAATGCATGACCATATGAAAATGTGAACATTGCAAATGTAAAAAGAGATGCATAAATGAATTTGCAAGTTTCCATTAGATATTAATATCATGCCAAAATCAAGAAAAATCCTTCACAATATAACAAATTAATGCAAGAAATAAATATCACATACACTTATTAATATCAAGAAAATCAAATTATAAGAGTAAAAGGTTAGAAGCATTCCCTCAGATGTACCTAATTTGGTAATTTTTAAAATCAGGCATGGCTCTAACAAGGTTTGGTTTAGACATCTAAATAGGTTCTCAAATTGTTCCCCAAGTCCAAAAAGATCTGATAAGGTTCCCTAATCCTTAACCATTGAAGGTTCTTATCAAAAAAGGTTCAATTCGAGTGAAAGTATCTTCCATGTTGTAACGAGGCTAACACTTCGAGTAAGCATAGGAATTTACACTTGGTAGGGTTTTCACAGGCCTGAACAAAGGCTAACATCTCAAAAGGCAGAGCTAATTTGCCCCCTTCTAAATATAAGTACCTATGCCCCTTTATGACCTGAAGAAGAATCTAATGCATGTGAATGTGCACAATGTGTGTGGGGAGGGGACAACTTACCTTTTAGGACTCAACACTTACAAAAATAATAAAAAATCTATCCTAAATTCCCTTAAAAATTAATGCTGTAAAGGAAACAAATGGGGTAGCGAAAAAATATGAATAATATATGTCGAAATTTGCATATAAATCAAAAGTAATCTTTTTGAAAATATACGAAACTATAGTTAAATACTGGTTGAAACCAAATAAATCAAAATTTTTACACTTAATTAATTTTAGGCTGACTCTTTGGCTATCCCAGTGGAGTCGCAAGCTATCGCAACATGGCCTGAATAGGAATTCTGACTAGTATGACTTAAATGGTAGATATATTCCTTATTACTATATATATATATATCATTTTTTTTCTTTTATTTTTAGGGGCCCATATCATCATTAATATTATTTTTTATTTCTTATGTTTGGGGACCAAGTTGTTAAGATGAATTGCTCACTTGATTTAACTCTAATTAGTCATTAAGAAATGACCATTTTTTTGGAGTTGCCACCAATCTTATTTTGGCCAAGTAAGATTGGACACCTATCAAAGTTTATATTTTTAGGGTTACGGAACTCTTAAAAACAAACTCTGAAGTTTACACTTATACCAGAGATTGCATGAAAAAGGGTTTAGGAATCAATTACAATAACGAGTAAGGATCGATCCTCTTGTGATGCTCGGAAATCGATACCTTATTAACTATATGTTAATTTAAATTTTGATTCTTATTTGGTTTCAATACTTAATTATAATTCCAATGAATAATATTTTGTTAAACAATTTTATTATTCTGAGAAAAGTTGCATTTTGTTATTATTGGAAATCTCAAAATCATTTGTACCCTCTTAGAGAACCAAGACGACAAGAATTCTTAATCATACCCCGATGAAAAGCTTGTGGAATATGAAAGGTTTTTATTTTCCTAAAATTAAAAAATCTCGACTTCTTATTTAAAAAATATGTCTCATTATTAAAATAATACATAGAACCCCTCGCATATTCTGGTAGGAATTCTATGTATTAATAATTTAATTAGGAGACATTACCTTTATCATGAAAGAACTTGATTTTATTAAAAATATGAGCCTCAAGACCTAAAATGGTCTAATATGATGAATCTATTCCTAGTGTGTACTTTCGACATGAAAGTATCGCAGTATTCACATAGGACTTGGTTCCAAAGCAGAATTACAAAAATACCCTTATGTATACCTTTGACATGAAAGTATCCTGATAACTCCTAAAAAACTCAAAAATGCTTGAAAAAAAGGTAAACCTACCCTAAATATACATCTTCGACATAAAAACATCCCAATGCTTATATAAGACTCAGCTCAAAAAAATTATCAAAATACTCCTGCGATATACCTTCGACATGAAAGAATCCCGCCAACCCTTAAAAGACTAAAAAATGCTTGAAAAAGGATAAACCTATCCTAAATGCACCTTCGGCATAAAAGCATCCCAATGCTTATCTAAAACTTAGCTTAAAGGAAAATTACCAAAATAACCCTATGATATACCTTGAACGTGAAAGTATCTCAATACCTTAATGGACACTAGAATGATCATAAAACGATGAATTCACCTTAAATGGGAACTAGAAATTCAAAATTTAACATAAAATACAAAAATTACAATTAACCCCCTAAACTTTTGAGAATTCATTTCATACCCAACGAAAAATTAAGAGAATATGAAAAGTTTTAATTTTTAGCCATAGGAATAATAGAAATTTTAAAAGTGATAAATTTGGCTTAAAATACAAAAATTACAGTTAAGCTCTTAGACTTTTAAAAATT
The DNA here is from genome assembly GCA_038382065.1 of Adansonia grandidieri. Taxonomy (NCBI): domain Eukaryota; kingdom Viridiplantae; phylum Streptophyta; class Magnoliopsida; order Malvales; family Malvaceae; genus Adansonia; species Adansonia grandidieri. The sequence continues at coordinate 9,919 of JBBYHK010476107.1, read as the reverse complement.
TCATTTTGTACCTGACGAAAAACTGAAAGGATACGAAAGTTTTGAAAACTTTAATACCCCTATGGAAGGCCATAAGAATAATAGAAAATTTTAAAAGTAACGAAATGACCATTTTGCCCCCCAAATACCTATGTTTGCTATTTAGTCCTTAAGCTTTTTAAAATTTTTATTTTAGTACCTACATAATAAAATGACCTACAAATCATAAAAATCACATGAAATTATGAGGGAAAATACCATAAAAAATATTTCTACAATTTACAAAATAACCCCTAAACTTTATAAAATTACATTTTAACCCTTATATGATAAAATATCATAAAACATCATAACAAATGACACTAGCTGAAAATCAACAAAAAAAGGGCAAAAATATATACAAAGGTTCGGCCAAATACTTTTAGCCATAAAGCATAATTTTTATTTGTTGTAATTTAGTCTCTAAACTTTCTAATATTATAACTTGACCCTTAAAGTGTTAAAAATACATAAATCATGCTTGTAAACACATGAATCAAAATTCTTAAGGCCCATAACGCCTTCGACCAAACCAAGAATTGCCTACAAAAGTTTTTACAAGTTTTGCAATTTAGCCCCTATGTTTACTAATATTATAAAACAACCTAAAAAATTAAGAAAACATAAAATCATGACAAGAACAAGCACAACATCATCATCCATAAAGCTTATTGGATTCGGCCAAAGTTAAAAAACAAATATAAATATGTTTTGATGCACAAAATCATGAAAATAGAAATAAACATTATATAAATTAATACTACCAAGCTTAAATAAAAATAAAAATAAAAATAAAGATACAAATCATATATTAACATGAAAACATTAAGAGAAGGACAACGTAAACATCAACATATATACAATAAGATCAAAATCTCAATGACAAACAATATATTGTATTAAAAAAAATCAATATGTAGCTACAAAAATAAGAACAACAACTAATATCTCACATATATATTTTCACCATGTTTAGCCTTTCAACATGGATGAGAATCCATTAGCCTTAACATGATTTTTGAATCGTAAATAAGAAAAAAAATGAATGAAGATGAAGAAAAACTAAGGGATTAAACATTATAACTTGAATAAATTGAAAACTAAAATAAACTATTTTTTTAGTGATTTTTTTTCAAGCAAGAAAACCAAAAGCTCCCCTCCCCTTCTTGAACAATTCTCCCTGTATTTATAATAGGGAGAATCGGCCCAGAAGGAATCAAATTCTTCTTGGCAATTTGGCCATTGTAAATTTCTTCTTTTTTTAATTAATTAATCTATTTTTATTTTATTCATTAAATTTCATCAAAAGATGGAATGCATTAAATTGACATGAAATTAATGGTCATTTGCATATATTTTGATATGATTATTTTGATAATATCAAGTAATGGATAATTAGGAACCAACTAAATTGGTTAAGGGAAAAGTTGGAAATTAACTAGACTAGTTTCATAAAACTAATATAAAATAACAAATAACTAAAATTAAATTAAATTAAAATAATAACAATAAAATAGAAAATTAATAATTAATAACTATAAATAAAATTTTAAAATAAAAGACTGATTGGAACTCCAAAACTCATAAAATTATACGAGCAAAATTTTTTTGAATAGAAGTTGATATATACTAAAAAATTTAAAACTCATAAAATTAATTAAATTTTCAAAAACTGATTTAATATCAATTTAATAAGAATATTTGATGAATTTTAAAAATTAATAAACTTGGAAAAATCCACCTAAAAATTTACGGAGTAAAAAACTCTATATCTTGGAAACCAGGAAAAATTTTGAAACAAATGCAAAACTCAAAAAATAAAGTGAATTTTTCAAAACCAATTTAGTAGGGATGAAATAATAATATTTAAAGAATTTTAAAAATTATAAACTTGAAAAAACTGAAAAAATTTTACGAAGTAGAGAACTTTGTATTTTGTAATCGAGAAAATTTAGAAAACAAATGAAAACTCATAAAATAAAATGGATTTTTCAAAATTGATTTACAAGTGATTAAATAATAATATTTAAAGAATTTTGAAAATTATAAACTCAAAAAAATCCTACCAAAAAATTGACAAAGTAGAAAACTCTGTATCTCAGTAATAAGAAAAATTCTAAAACTCATAAAATAAATTGAAATTTTTAAAACTGATTTAACATGAGCTAAACAATAATATTTAAAGAATTTTAAAATTTGTAAACCAAGAAAAATCCATCCAAAAAATTTATGGAGTAGATAATTCTGTATTTTGGAAAAGGGAAAATTATGAAAGAAAATGCAAAACTCATAAAACAAATTGAATTTTTCAAAACCAATTTAATATTAGTTAAATAATAATATTTGAAGAATTTTAAAAATTATAAACCAAGAAAAATGCTCCCGAAAAGTTTACAGACTTGATACTCCGTATTTTGGAAAAGGAAAATTATGAAAGAAAATGCAAAGCTCATAAAATAAAGTGATTTTTTCAAAAATGATTTAATATTAGTTAAATAATCATATTTGAAGAATTTTAAAAATTATAAATTTGAAAAAAAATCTTTCCAAAATGTTTATAGTATAGAAAACTCTGTATTTTAGAAACGAGAATAAAATGTAAAAATTATAAAATAAAATGATTTTAGAAAAACTGATTTAATAGTAATTAAATATGAATTTTTAAAGAATTTTGAAGTTGGAAACTAGAAAAAAATTCCACCAAAAATTTTACGGATAAAGAAAAGTTCGTATTTTAAAACCATAAAATTTCAAAAAATGCATGAAAACTTATATAAAATGAACTAAATAAAACATATTATTCAAAATATTAATTTACAAAATGGTAAAGATGAAAATCCAAAATTTAAAATAATTTTATTTGAAAATTTTCACGAGTATGATACTCGCGGTACTACAAAAAATTCAAAATTAATTATAAAAATGGATAACTTGACACCTTGCAGTATAAATGCCAATACAAATTTTCGTCAATTATTTTTGAATTTTCAGAGTGCATATCGGCATAAATAACACACAGGTATCAATAAAAATATATGATAGTCAACTTTTCAAATTTAACGAAAAATTCTCAAAAAATGCCTAAAAATGGGAAATTTGGCCATGGTAACATCCGCAAAAATACATTTCAAAATTTTATAAGCATAAAATTAAAGGTTAATTATTTTACCTTAACATTTATATTTTTTATCTGAAATTTACTATTCATGACCTTTGAAATGATGCTAATTTGTCACATGCACCTGAGATCATTTAAGCATATTTAAATAGGTCTTGAAAATGTACATTCCCCTAAGGAAAATTTATCTCCACTAAGACAAGTGCCTAGTTTTGTATCTCAAATGTTTTTAGATTGAAAAAAAGGGTCCGAACAAAATTCAGTGTCTATAATAACACTTTTACGTAAGAAAACTTTTTAATTTCTTTTTTGTATCTTCTTTTGATAGGACTATGAATAGCAGTCCAAGAGCTTCATTTAGGATATTTTCACAAACTTTTTACTTTCAAGCATCTATTTTTAATTCTCTTCGAATTACTCCTACTAGTACACTTTCCACTATCTTTACTAACCTTTCACCTTCACCATCACCATCTATAATCACCTTTGTTCTTCTAGTCCTACTCTAATCATTCTTTCTATTATCTCACAGAATACTTTATTTTGCTAGTTTGCAAAAAGAATCATCTACATTTTAAGGACTCATTTATGGAGTAGGAATCCATTAGAAATCAAAATACATCAATCTCATTTTACATCTAAGACATAATGTGAATGATGAAGGTTAACGAGGAAAAATGTGAATGCCATAGGAAAATAAGTTAGTTATGGGGACAATCTCCTAACTTACATCCTCCAATGCCATAACTTCTCATTTCTATTTATGAACAATAGAAATGTGTTGAGAGAAATTCAGGCCCATGCTTAAACATATTTAATATTAAAATCAATTATAGTCAAGATTAAGGTAAGATGTGATTAAAAGTTTCTAATCATAGGTGTTGCAGGGTGCTCATCTTCCCTACACATAATCAACTCATGAACCTTAAATTTCATCTGGTTTATAAGTGGATTTTGTAATCTATTTTGAGGGTTTTGTAACCCTCAAAAGATGAATTCCAATAGGTGGCTAAACACACCTAGCCTAAAAAGACTAGTGGCAATTCCTAATCTATTGGTTATATGGGAAAGTTGGGTGTACAATTCGGTCCAATGACTTAATCACAATTTTGGAACAAACAATTATCCCCACTCTATGCTATTGAATCTGCATTCAATATGTTAAGATAGTTTTGATATAACAGATTCTAAGTTAATTAGTTTGAAGTTAAAAGTAATTTTCCTTATATCATTTTCTAAACATTTGAAAATTACTAAAATATGTTTAACCTTTAAGTTTTCTTAAAATTACATGTTCGTAAATGTATACTTATGTTTAAAATATTTTAGAATAATTCAAACTCATTTTGAAATGCCTAGAAAAGTATTTCTAAAAGAAACCTAAGGTAGGGTATCTACATTTGGTGAAACAACAAATAATGAACTTCACAGGCAAATATCTAAACTCATTTTGAAATGCCTAGAAAATTTTTTTGAGAAAACATTACGTATTGATATAATACCCATGCTTACAAAAGAAACATAAAATAGGTAAATAATGTCTAATCAAACTTTGTTGGGCTATAAAGTATCACTGCCAGTATTGATACTTGTTAGCTATATTAGCTTTGAATTAATCTCAGTTTTGATATAACTAAAACTTAAGCTTAATTAGCTTGTGTTTAAATATTTTCAAGATTAGTATTTTTCCCTTGAAATATTTTGTAAACACTTGAAAAATACTAGAATGTGTTTTAACTTCTTCAAGCACTAAAAAATGTGTTCTTAATACATACTTCTATGTATTAAACACTTTTTAGATAAGTTTTAGATGTTTTAGAGTCATGAAAAATCTCTTAAAATTGATTTTCATATGAATGTATTGGTACACTATGTGTATGTATCGACATAATACTTGCCAGTAGCTAAATAACCTTAAAATGAAAAAATCATTGTTCACGTATTGAGACAAATTATTCTTTATCGATACAGCACTGTTCAACAGTAATATTTTGGTCTGTTAAACACAATGTATCGATACCTACTCAATTGTATCGATACAAAGGCATGGGGAACAACGAGAAATGACATTTTGAATGCTCCAACAGCTAAATTCCTTCACCGAATGTTCCCAATGGCTATAAGCATGATTAAGGCTATAAATAAGCCACTCTAGCACCTTCAACTAAAAGAAGAACCAAGAAAATTATGCTTAAAGTCAAATCTTTCATCTTTTCCATCATTTTCACTAAATAGTTTATATTTGTATAGGATTAATTCATTTTATTTTTATATCTTTAGATACATATTTCCTTTGAGCCAAAATTCTTATAAACACCTAACCTTTAGAGGTTCTATTTGTTTACACTAAAATCCTTGTAAAAAAGAAAGGTTCTTACTTAGCCATTGAAAAGTAGAGAAGGTTTCTACTTAGCCTTCAAAAGTAGTAAGAAAGGGTTCTATCTTAGTCATAAAACATAGACGGTGGAGGTTTCTATCTTGGCCTTGAAAAATAGGGAAGGTAAAGATTATACCTTGTCCTAAAAGGTTGACAATTCAAGTTAGTGAATTATGTAAATCCAAGGCAAGTGAGGCTGAGGTAGATAACGTATACAATTGAGGATGAACCTCTCTAAATCATTGAGTTTGCTTCTCTTTCCTTTGTCTTTAATTATTTATTTATATTCACTAACTTACACTACAAAGTTTATTGTTTAGATTTCTCAATTTTATTTATCAAACTTTTAATTTCCAAAATTTTGAAAAATCAGTTCACCTCCTCTTAATTTCATTAACCACTAAAAAGTCTTAAAAATTGGTATCAAAGCTTATGTCTCATTCTTATAGGCTTAAAATCCTTGAGCAAATATCTGCAAAAGACCAAGTAAATGGCTAGTGGTGATATTTTTAGTATGGGCCAAGAAGGACATTTAATCGTGAGGCCTCCTCTCTTCAATGGTGAAGATTACGCATTTTGGAAAACAAGGATGAGGCTATTTCTCCAAACAAATGATCATCAAGTTTGGAAGATAATAATGAAAGGCCCACTCATCCCAACAAAGATAGTAGGTGATCTTGAAGTTCCCAAGGAAGAATAGGAATAGGATGAGAAAGACACTAAGATAGCTTAACTTAATGCCAAGGCCATGCACACACTTTTTTGTGCATTAATCCCCAATGAGTGCAATAGGGTGTCTTTGTGTGATAATGCCAAAGAGATATGGGATAAGTTTACTATCACAATAAAGGGACTAATCAAGTCAAGGAGTCCAAGATAAGCATGCTCACTCTTAATTATGAGATGTTCAAGATAAAACTAAAGGAAGGCATCAAGAAGATGTCTGATAGATTCACTAACATTGTAAATGGCTTGAAAGGTTTCAAAAAAATGTATCTTAACAAGGAAATGGTTAAGAAAATGTTGAATAGCCTTTCTAAGTCATGGGAAGCTAAAGTGACTACAATTGAGGAGTCAAAGGACCTCAATTTTCTTACCTTAGATGAGCTTATCGGATCATTCTTCACATATGAAATAAAGATAAATCATGAAAAAGAGTAACCAAGAAAAGTTGGAGTTGCAGTGAAGGCTTCCATGAGTAAAGAAGAGGATGACAGTAATGACGATGGTGAAAATATGGAGATGATCATATTTGCCAAGAAATTCATGAAGATAGATAAGGGTAAATTATACCAATCTAAAACAATTAACAAAGTGGTGTGCTACAATTGCGATAAATCAGGGCATGTCAAATTTGATTGCCTATTATTGAAAAAGAAAAGGAAAAAGGCATTAATAGCAACTTGGAATGATAATGACTCTTCAGATGATGATTCCAAGGAAGACCAAATTGGCAACTTATGCTTCATGGCTCTTGATAAGCCCAAGGTAACCTTAGATTCTCCAAATTTAAATTCCTATACATTTGATAAGTTACAAGATGCTTTTGATGATTTTGTAGTTGAGTTTGAGGAAATAAACTCTAAACACAAGAAAATGATTTCAAAATTAAAAGTTGAAAATGATTTATTATTGAAATCAATTCTTGTGCTAAAGAATGGAAACAAAGATTTGAAAAATGATTTTAATGACTCAAAGCTAAGAATTAACATTTTAGAGAAAGTTAATTTTGACATAAAAAGAAAGATTGAAAGCTTGGAACAAGAAAAGAAAATCATTTTAGATAAATCTTTTTAAGTTTATATGAGCAAGTGCTCACATTGCAATTTTCATGGTCATAATTTGCATACTTGTCCCATCAAGAAAAAGACACAATTTAAAGTTAGGCAAGTATGGGTTCCTAAGTGAACAAGAGGCTTTAAGACTAACATTCAAGGACCCAAAGCAATTTGGGTACCAAAAACCAAGTAAAAGTCTCTTTTTAGTTGTATTAGAGCAATAAGGAGCAATGCAATACAAATGGATGCTCTAGACACATAAAGAAGTGTGATGGGTAACCTTTGAGCTTTAAATTTTGATATGTGTATTCGTTATTCATGTTGTGATTATTAATGCTTTATTGAATTTAAAAAAATGCTCTATTGAATTTTTAAAAAAATGTTTTTAATGCAAAATTGGTTTAATGAAAATTCAATGTTTTACATTTTGAGCCACTATGAGCTTAAATGTGCATGCATTTGGTGATTTAGTGCTTAATGATGATGTGTTACATTGATTTGTTAAATTTTACTATAAAGCAAAATTTAAGAATGATTTATGCATAAAGGGTTGATTTTGATAAACTTCATGTCATGAGTCATTAAGAAGCTCTATTGCTTGACTAAATTATGTGCATATCCTTAGAGAGAGCTTTTAGAGCTTACTTGGAAGATATGATGCCATAAACATGCATTAGCAAGTTCTTAAGTCTCTTTAATATTTTATAGTCAATTATGCTTGCATAAGACTTAGGATGTTCGATTGTGTTGTAAGTCTATGATTTATGGCTCAAACAAGTTTGGTAACATTAAAATATTTTTTAAACTTGTGCATATGTGGTTTGAATGAAAACCTTTTAGTTGCATATTGCCTTACTTATGTGACCGAATATGCTAATTCATTCAAACTTGATTTTGAAAGTCATTTTAATCCAAACTTTGATTATTCATATTAGTTTTAAATGCTTAGCATTAGAATATAAAATCATGGGTTTTCGAATGCCAAATTGCATATTTTTCTAAGCATTTTTCGAAAAACTTAAGGCATGTATTGATACTTAGAGTCTTGTATTAATACAATGAACAAAAACCAAGGAAAACCTAACCTGTATCGATACAATGAACTTTGTATTGATACATCACTATGAGTATCAATACAAAAGCCCTCTGTATCGATACAAGTAGTGAAATTTGGCCAATTTCATGTTTTTTTTAAGCTCTTAAATGCAAAATTGTTCTCTTTAATGAGTTTTCATTATTTCTAAATCTTGATAAACATCGTTTCATAACTCATCACATGCTTAAACATCATATTCAATTCATTGATGAGTGTTTCACAAATCAAATACAGTAAATGGTCAAATTGCCTTGTAATGCTTAAAAATACAAATTTTTCCATGCAACATTATTTTTTCTAATAATCGATATTGTATATGCTTAATGTTCTTCATTCATCAACATTTGGTATCACTTATTTCAAAATGTTATTAAACACATTGAACATCTTTCATTCCTGACGAAACCTAAGCTTATTGCATATTCTTTTACAATTAAAATCTTGGTACCTCTAACACTCATCTTTTGCCAAGATTGTTTTTAAGTTTTGCAAGGTTCATAGAGATAAATTCATCCTTGAAAGATGAACACTTGCATAGCAAAAAAAAGCAAATTAAGCATGCAACCTCTTCAAAACAAACCAAAACCATCAAAGAATGTTGAAATACTAGAAATGATGATCCTCTAAGTTACAATGAGCATATCATCAAAGTTTGGTAAGGTTAAGATAATTATTAAACAAATGCTACTAAATTCTTATCCTTTAGCATTAAGGTTGGTGACATACATGAGCCAATTATATATATAATTAGTATTCTAATATGTAATGTATGCTTAAAATGTTTGCTTTGAATGAATCTTTGAACATGTTTAAGTGCATAATTCTCATATTTAAGCATGTTCTTTGATTGAATGTTTACTTAAATGATTTTATTTACATATCATGACTAAGCAAATGATCTTCTAACCTATGAAAGTCTGTTACATTTTCCTTGAAAATTTTTTAACCTTCCATATGGCATCTATTGTAGTATGCATGTGTACTAAAAATTTAAAAGTTGGCATCTAGCATTTAGACACCAATTGGATTAATAATTCATAAAATCTTTCAACAATTGGTATGTTCTATCTCTCAAATGTGCTTAAATGACTAGAAAAGAATACAAAAATTGGATGAACTACACATTAGGACTTAAATGCATATATTTTCTCAATAATTGGTATACCAAAAAGGGGGAGAGTTTTAGGGTTTAATTTGCTTGCTTGAACTTCATGCTATGCTATCAAATAGGAGGATTTTACATGTGCTTCCATTATTTATATTATTAAAATCCTTAATATTTTGTGTTGGTACTTGTGAAGCCAAATATGACAAAAATGCCATTACCAAGTGTTTCAAAATAAAATATCCAAAAATCCATTTCATAATGCTTTTATTAAGGGGGAGTTTTATTGAAAATCTTTAAATGACTAGGGGGAGTTTTATAAGCAAATTCACCTTAAGTTTTGTCGTATCAAAAAGGAGGAGATTGTTAGCTATATTAGCTTTGAATTAATCTCAGTTTTGATATAACTAAAACTTAAGCTTAATTA
>JBBYHK010476086.1:0-17091 GCA_038382065.1 Adansonia grandidieri | reverse complement strand
TTTACTTCATATTCTAGGCATATTTTCAGTTGTAGACTGAGAGGCATTTCAATTCATCAAAGAGCAAGAGTACAAAACGAGAGACTCGAAATTGTAAGAGATTCCAGTATGGAATTCCCGAAGAACTGTTTTGCCTTTTTTTTTTTTTTCAAAGTTTGTTTGGTAATTTCCTTTTCCCTATTCCCGACGTCAATTATTGGGGCTGAAACGCCATACCACTCACGGGCTCTTTACAGCTTCCAACTAATTTAGTAGGACTTTGAAGCCCATAATGTTTGCTGTATTTTACAGCTAAAGGATTCCAAATCCAAAATTATTCACGTTCTTAACTGTAAACATTAAAACATAAAAAAACGAAAGAGAGAAGCTCTTGACTTTTGCATATATGATATATATCCTACTAGGACAGAGAGACTCTGTAGCATTTTGAGACAAGGGTCATGTATCAGGACAATCTCCCATGTCTTACCTCACTTTCAGGTGATTAAAATAATATTACATTGTTTCTTTCTAGAAACATTCATTTTGGTGGTTGGATGATTCAAGACACCCTTTCAATGATTAAAATACTTTTTTCTTAGAAAAAGGATTTGTAATTAAAGAGGCAAAGCTGTTCAGTTATCCGATACATAAAATAATATATAACTCAATTAATAATAAATGAAAGAAAGAAAGAAAGAAAGAAAGAAAAGTTTCTCTAAGTTTTAATTTCCATGATCAATTTCCATGTTAAAAAATGTTCAGTAGAGAAAAATATATTATATTTATGCTATGTATATACAATTTAACCTAATTGATTTGAATCTTTAAATTTTTTTTATTCTTCAAAATAGTGAATAAGATCAATGAGGATGCAAAATCATGCAGGCTTTAAACTTCTAAGATTACAGTTGATAGTGGACATGCGAAGATGCCACCACTTTTTGAATGATCGGTTGACTGATTTTAATTCAACTTCCATGGTTGCCCTTTGAAAACTATCAACGGCCTTTAAATTGATTCTAAGTTTACTTTTTATTAAGCTCAAAATGATTGATCGTAATTTTTTTTTCAATAAAAAACGCTCATTAGTGGGTTAAGGTCGCTGCTTTTGCATTGCTTGGGCTTCTGGCTCTTTCTTCGGCTTTTCTTTCACCTATTGATCTTGTATTATTCTCCCCTGACAAAATTTAAACTTGCTCCTGAACGGAAAAGAATAATGATCAAATTTTAAAATTTAATTGTCAATGTAAATATATTTTGTTCATTTAATTTAGAGGAAGGTATACCCTATACTTAATTCAACTTGGTTTTTTGGGTGTGAATTTCCCTAATTGATGGAATAGTTTTAAATTATTATCATGGATTTTGTTGTAGATGCAGAATCACTGTTGGGGATGTCAGGGTTGTTACATAATGCATGGCAATTTAGTTGACGTAAATTTAATAATGTTTTAAAAAATTTAATAGTGTCGCAAAAATTACGTAATGAGTAAAATTTACACAAAAATATTAATTTTTTTTAAAGTTGCGATAGTTAAGTTGAATAATGGCCGATTTTAGAACTATGATTGACGGTAAGTACTTCATAATTAACCATTTTGGTCAACTATTTTGAGATTAAAATAATTTTTATATGAAAATGCTCAAAGTAGGGAAAAGGCCTTTTAAGTGGCCAAAGGAAGGCATTGGTAGTACTAATGTGATCAGGAGAAATTAGTAATTACATACTCTTTTTCTTTTTGAGTTCTTTCTCTCTTATTTTATTTTTTAAATTTCTTGCTCTCACATTTACTGCCATTAGTCACACAACTCAGAAGGAAAATACAAAAAATGTAGGGGCATAGCTTGCCTACGTAGGCCTTTTGGTAATTATCTAAACCTCCTATTCATTTTCAATATATATATATATATATATATATTGTGCATATATGCAGTGTCAAGTAAAAGAAAGCTCCGAAGGAAGAGAGGAAAGAGAGGGATGGAAAAAGAGTATCCAAATGATCTTTACAGGGAGTGCTTGAGAAACCATGCAGCCAGCCTTGGTAGCTACGCCACCGACGGCTGCGGGGAGTTCACGCTTGACGACACCTCTCGTTCAACCCTACAATGCGCTGCATGCGGTTGCCACCGCAATTTCCACCGCAAAGTCAGCTATTGCAGCAGCAGCAGCCGGAGCCGCGGGGATCCAGAAAACACTGTAGAGCTGATTGATTATGGAAATGGTGGCGGCAGCGGAGTAAGGCGGCAAGTTGTGGTGGAGTCAACCGAGCCGGCAGACAGAAGCGGGAAGAAGCGATTTCGGACGAAATTCACGGAGGAGCAGAAGGAGAAGATGTTGGGATTTGCGGAAAAGTTGGGGTGGAAGCTCCAAAGGAGAGACGAGGAAGATGAGATTGAGAAGTTTTGTAGAGGAATCGGGGTGACTAGGCAAGTCTTCAAGGTGTGGATGCATAACCATAAGAACTCTTCCTCCGCTTCTTCTGTGTCTACCTCCAATGCATCTTCTCTTACAACTCTATTCAGTAATCCTGGATCTCATACTTAATTCTCTCTCTCCCTCTCTCTCTCTTAAAGAAAAACACCTTTTTAATTCTCTATTTTTCATTTTGGTTCATGTATGCTTATTCTTATTATTCCAAGAACATAAGCTATCATGTTTTATATATGCTCCAAAATTTTCTTGAAGTTACATAGCTTTGCGCATTTCCGAAAGCCTAACGCAGTAAGATTAACCTGGTGGATTATAAATTTCTCGATCTACATATATCAAATTTAAGAAAATGTTCCCATATCTAAATTCCATATTACTTCCTAAGAACCGGTTTGTCCGTACAATATTGGTCTTGGTTTTACGGGGAAAAATAACTCATCTGACCAATGTTTTGGGATAGGGACGTCCTTATATTTTTAGGACAGAGAAGGGATCAAAATGGTTATTTGACTTAATTTGAAAGTTTCTCTCCATTGATACCTACCTTATAACATCCTAAATTTATACAAGCTTCGCTTAAAAGAGTCCATTTAGATGAAAAGTGTAATTAATTTCGATAAGATTAAAAATAATGATGACGATAAGATTAATTATTATTATAATAAAATTAGATATTATAGTGATAAGATTAGAATCAATAATGTGATACATGTTTGGATTCAGTAGTAGCGATGAGATGAGAATAAAAAGTAATTATTAACGAATTGATTAAAATGAATGTTATATATATATATATAAATTATTAAAAATAAATTTATATTAAATAATAAAATATAAATAAAATAATATTTATGTTGAATAATAATAAAATCAAAATTATTAAAATTATATTTATATTAAAAAATTATTAAATTTATATTTATATTAAATAATAAAATATAAATTAAAAAATAAAAATTATACTTATATTAAATAATTATTAAAATATTATTTATATTAAAAATAAAATATATAAAATAAAGAAATGAAGGGTATAAGGGAACTTCTCCTCTTTAACCCTCCTCAACTAGGAAAAATTATATCTTAAGCCCTTCCCACCATATCATTCATGGTCTCATCCAATTAAATTTATCCATGTCAATTATTTTTTCTACATTAGCTTTTTTTAATATCATACAAAAATCTTCAAAGTTATTTAATAAATAGCTGATATGAAAAAAATAACTGACATAGATAAATTTAATTAGATGAGACCATTGATGACATGGTGAGAAGGGCTCATGGCATAATTTTTCCTCAACTAAGGGGTCTAGTTAATTGAACCCCCACACCTTGCCCCCCCTCTAATCGGTGATCCAAACATGTGTTTTGGTGGAGGGATTTCTTGGTAATATGTAATATTTATTTGAAATTATTTTTCATCCATTATACTAATTAATTAATACCTTTATTAATTGAGAGTAAAATTATTTCTTTGATCCAATTAGTAAAATGCATTTAACTCACAAATTCAATAATGTAAGAAACAACGTGTAACTAGGTAACAATTAATAATAAAAATATAGGTTCACTTTTTCATGAGTTTCAAATAAATACTAGTCAAGAAGTATTATCATGGTTTAATTCTTTACAAGTATTTAAAATGCATAAAATATAAGCCAAGCCTATGATAGGATCAAGTGGTCTTTCTTTAATTTATTATGCATAAGATGGAGTTTGATGGATAGATGGATAGAACTCATCATGCAATGTATTTCAACTTTCTCCTATTCTATCATTGTGTATGGCAAATTTTTTGACACCTTTAAACTATTAGTATATACATCCTAGAGGCAATCGAATTAGATAAGTGAAATACATAGTCAATAATGCAAACTTATCACTTAATCAAGTGAAACAAGTTTTTTCTTCTTGTTAGTAGTATGATTAATAGTCAAGAGACTAATATAGCCTCGCATGGAATTGTAAACTTGTTAAAATAATGTGTTCTTGTAAGTATTAATATGGCCTCACAAAAGAGTGTTATGCTTTGATTTCATCTTAAACGAGTTCCAAAATGGGATTCCATAAGGGTGATTTTAGGTATAATATGAACTATACAAAGGTAGATGAGTGATTTAGAGAGGATTTACCATTCCATATGACATAGAAGATATATCTCACTTGCTTTTGGCACGATTTACTACATAAAGTATCTGGTTGAAACATGTTAAACTTAGGAGAAATTATTTCTCTAAATTCATAATGTTAAACGTGAACAACAATAAATAATATCAATAAGCTTATAAGTTGATACTGCATCATGCTCATGATCTTTTTGGGATATTTGGTGGAAGACCCAAATTGCACTAATTGGTTGGTCATTGAAAGGTTTCAAAAAAAGTCACCTATAATGGGTAGTTAAGATGGTTTGCTAGAGTTCACTCTTGATCTACGAGTATAAGTTAATAAGATTAACTTATGTTTATTTACAACATATTGGTAACCTAAAAGGTCACACATAATATGCAATAATGCATAGATTAAACATGGTATTCGATTAAGTATGATTTAGTTGAATAAAAAAGTTTAATATGCAAGACCTAATTGAAGTTTTCAATTAAGAAAAATTAAAGCATAATTGATATTTTTAAGAAATCTAAGGTTGATGTCTTGATATTACAATAAGAATAAAGTTGTCTTAAGAAGAAAACTTTGGTTGATTTATACTAATTAATTTAAAGGTATTCAAATGTATTCAAATGTCATGAAATACTTCAATTTAGTGCTATACGATGACATTGATTAATCAAAGACTAGAATTGTTGAACATGAGTAAGAGATTTAATTAAGAAACAAATCTTGGCACATGAGTTGGATTAGCCGAACGATTCATGATAAAAGAATTAGTCCATTAAACTATTCTTGCTAACACATTAATTAAGGATGCCCAAGTGCCACTACCTCTTCATAAAAACCTTGTGAATCGTAAGTCATATTGTTTTGCTTTATTTTGATTGTCGCTGTCATAACATCCCCACTATTGCGGCAACTACACTTAACTTAAAAATTAATTTGTTAATTATGGTGCAATAGGTTAGAAAACAGTGTTTATCGTGTCAGGATAAAGGTGATCGTCGGACAAAATGCTCATTAACTATTCTCATATGGCTACTATGAAGTAGCTAAGAAATTAAAGTTATGATTGATTACTTGGGCTAGGCATGATCAGATATCTTTTAAAACCAATACTTTTGAGTTACGAAACTCATGAGATTTATTTTAAGGTCTATAGGAACCAAAGTCCGTAGTTAGGCTCAAGAGTCAGTTATGTCTAGGGAAGGATCAGTACCCCTACAATGGCCTAAAATAGTACCATCTAGCCATAGAGTATCTAAGTTTTTTTTTTTTTTTTTCAATTCTAATTGTCATTATTCTAGTATAATCCCTTTTAATGTTTAAATGAAATTTTTAGAAATAAGAAAGTTGGGTTTTTGTATAAATTGGATTCCACTATGTCTCTGGTTGGTGAAAAAGGTGAGACATAGAGTTTTCACTAAAAAAACATACTTCTGATTAGGCATCTAAAGGCCTTAAAATGAAGCATTACCTTAATGAATTTTGAAAAACATTTAATTTAAGATCATGAATGCCATGGTTGAAAAACCAGACTATCAAACATGTCTAAGTGTAAACCATTCGTCCTTAGAGTTACAAAACTCAAAGGATCTATTTTAAGATTTGTACGAACCAGAGTTTAATAATTGAGCTCAGGAGTTGGTTATGTGTGGGGAAGGATTAACACCCCCATGATGCCTTAAATTGATACTACTAGCTGTTGATTATCTAAGTTTCAAGTTTTTTTTTTTTTTTTTCAGTTTTAATTGTCATTATTCTAGTATAATCCTCTTAATGTTCAAAGGAAATTTTAAGAAATAAGAAAGTTTGGTTTTTGAATAAATTTGGATTCCACTATGTCTCAATCGGTGATAGCAGTAAGACAGAGTTTTCACTAAAAAGATTTTTGAGTTTAATCTTGAGAAAGGTGCTTCAAATTAAGTAGTCGAAGGCCCTAAAGCTAAACATGACCTTAATGAATTTTGAAAAACATTTAATTTAAAATCATGAATGCCATCGTCAGAAAAAGGAACTAGAGGTCAAACAGTTGTAGCCTCTAGTTCTTGGCTGAATCAAGCGATTCATCTAAATAGGATTTTATATATTTTTAAAAGAATTTTAATATTAAATATACTAAATTACTAATAAAAACATGTGTTTGGCTTAGTGGTTTAGTCTTTATTATAACATTAAGAAGTTATTACTTCAAATCTCATTAAATATAAAAATATTTTAGTAAAAAAATTAAAAATATATAAAAATAGTTTTTTCGAGTTTTTGCTATTTTTTACCGTTGAATCGATTTTAGGCTGATTTAATTAAAATTTGATTATTTAATGGTTCTGGACTAGTTGAATACTTTATTCTTGGTTCAACTAATCGGTCTGGTCTGATTTTTTTACCACGATGTATGCATCATTATTATCAACAAGGAAAAAAGATTAGTAATGCATCATAATAAATATTTCATGAAATAAAAAATAAAAGCATAGAAGAAAGAGGCTAATTAGGAATATAACTCTTAGTTGTCGTTAGTTTTCTAAAAAATCAAATTAACAACTTAAAGGTGAGTTTGGACTCAAAAGGTGATTATGGCATGAAAACTGAGGATTAGATGAAAAATTCGTGAAAGTCAGGAAAGGTAAAGTTTTGATTTTGTAAGGAGACTTTGAAAATGAGGTTGAAAAGCCTTAATGAAAAATATAATGATCATGGAAAAACGAAGAATCTTCAATATTTTTGAAAAAAAAAGAAGATGAATTTTGGTTTGCAATAAAGGAATGTATAGAAAAAAACTAGGTTTAATTTTTGAAAATGATAGGGCCTTGATACGAGCCTAATATGACTTATGCATGCCTTATGATACTATTTCGGCACTAATTAAACTCATCTCGAGACATTCGAATGCTCAAAAGAGTAAAAATGGGGAAGTTATGAATTTTTCTATGTGCTACAAGCAGAGACCTCATCGCATTATTGAACTTTTGGAATGTATTCTAGACTCATTCGAGCCTTAAATAGAGCAAATGGTATGGCATTGGAAAGGTAAATTAATGATATTTCATATAAAAATAGTTAAAAATTCTTAGAAAATCTCTTTTGAAGAGAAAATAATTTTTAAATTCAAATTTGATATAGCACTAGCAACAGATGTAGGGGAATCGATGTAGCGAACTATGAAAAATTGCTCCAAATTCATTCAACCTTGGAAATCACAAAAAAATACAACAAGGCAATTTTATATAATTTTGAGGAAATCATTTGAAAATTCATAAAAATCATTTTAGGGTAAAAATGATATTTTGGAAACTGATCACTAGGCTCAGAGATTTTGATGATCTTTGAAGGAAAAATCCTAAAAAAATTCTAGAAAATCATTCAGGGCATGGAAATGATCTTTTTTATTTAACCAACTGCTATTGCTAGTAACTAAACAAGGGATTTACAGTTTTTGGTTTCCTAAGCTCGAATTGTGTTTCAAACTTATGAACGTTAGATTCCAAGGGTCTGTGGCAATAAGCTAATAAGTCTATTCTAAACCATTTGGGTTAGTCGGCACCCAAACGACCCATTAACCATGCCAATCACCAAGAAACACACAAAGGCTCATGATCAAGGCATTAAATCAAGAAAGTTTTAAAATTGATTTGAGAAAGTTAGAAAAATAGAGTATTTATGGTCTTGGTTAACCATGAATCCAAGTATGAAAAAATTGATTTACCCTAAGTTTGATGGCATCAAATGGTGAAAAACATAAGGCATGATTAATCCATAATTTTAGATCAACCATAGTTCATCTTGGGGCTTATTTGAACAAAACAAGTTTGCGCTCATCCTAAGCAAACATACAATCAAACATTTCATGAACAAAAATGTATTGTCATGGTTATCAGCTCATCAAGGCATGGCATCACACATATACAAAAGCATTTTGACAAACATATCATTATCAAAGCATACAAAATAGCATGAGTAATATGGAATGCAAAATGAGCATAGATAGCATGAATCATGGCATGAAAATCAAGCAAAACACCAAGGCATGATAATATAAAGGCTTGCTAAATATGAAAGGACTCAAAAAATGGGGTTAATTTAAGAGATATAGAAAAGAAATATTTAGTTGTCATTTTGAGTTCCATAGAGTTGTGTCTAGGAAATTGATATTATTGATTATTCTTAGGAGTTAAACTTTAGTAAGTTATGCTTAGGAAGTTATAAATATTAATTGTCATTGAAAATTTGTAAGTTTGTAGGCCTTAGCTTGCTCTATAAAAGCTAAGCTTTAGTTTTGTCAAAGGTATCCATTTTCTTGAATAAAAAATCAAAATTATTAAAGAAGAATTTTCTTCTTCCTTGGTTAGCTACACTAGAAGAACCAACCCATGGGCTATGTTTGACCTATTTCTTTTCTCAAAACTTCTCTATTTCTAGGTAGAATCCTATTTTGACTATTTTTCTTATATCAATTTGGTATCAAAACCCAAATTTGATCCACCCAAAATTCTATCCTTGTTATGGTAGCATGTAAAGGAAGAGTTCTTAGGCCTAGCCAAGAACAATAGTTGGTTAAGATTCAAAAAATGATTGGACATTTTGCTAGAAAGGTACAAAACCTCTATAAAGCACAACTTGAAGTTCAAATGAGATACTGAAAGGTGATCATGAAATGCTAAATGGAGAGTTGAGGAAGATGAACTGCACATCAACCTCTTTTATAATCTTGCAAATCCTGATAAACCTGAATATGGTGGAATTGAAAAATGATTGGCAAGAGCTCTGGAGTTAAACTCTAGAGTTCATGTTAAAGTTGTTGATTTTCATGAAAAGATGCATGTTAAAGATTTTTTTGATTGGGAATCCTCTTTAAAAACATACTATGAGTGGAAACCTATGGCTGAAGAAATGAAGTTGCCATTTATGAAACTAAAGATGAAAGGAATTACACTTTAATGGTGGGAAAAGTTAGAGGAACAACATGAAAAGTAAGGAAATGCAAAGATTCAAACTTAGGAATTAATGAAAAGAAGGTTGACAAAGCAATTTCTCCCCGCTAATTACATGACAAATTCATATAAGAGATATCATGGGTAAAAAAAAAAATTGAAGTATGAAAGAATATACAATAGAGTTTTACTACCTTTCATTAAGGGTTGGATTGAATGAGATAGATGAGTAGCAGGTAGCTCACTATTAATCTAGATTAAATTTAACTATCCAAAATGAGATCAGTTGTGAAGCTTATGTATCTAACCTAAAAGATGTATTTTAATTTATTTGTAAAACAAAGGAGAAGATAGCTTATTTAGGACCAAATCATCAATTAAATATGGGCAATAATCTAAAGTTTACAGCTACTATTAGAAGAGGAAAAAATGACTAGCTAGCTGTACAAAATAACTGCCAAAATTTTGTTACCAACAAATTTGCTTCCAAAATCATGGGGGAATTAAGAAGGAATGAAAAAGGAAAGGAACTAATGAGGTAAAGTAATTTTGGCTATGGCAATAACTCTTTTCTTAGCTATTTTTCTTGTCATGAAAAGGGTCACGCATCTTTGTCATGCCCCCATCGTTGTATTAATTTTGTAGAGGGTGAAGAAGATAAAAAAAAAAAAGAAGAAAAACCTATTTGTGATGAGTACTTTGATGATGATGATGATGATGATAATGGTGAAGGGATTGACCTAACGCCTATGGAGGGTGAAAGTTTGGTTGTAAGGCATGTAATAACAATGCCAAAGGTTGAAAAGATTGAAGATTAGAGGGGGCAAAATATATTCTAAACTAGAGTTACTTATGAAGGAAAAATGTCCAATCTCATTATTGATGACTGCAACAACGAGAACATAATTACCAAGAAAGTAATGGAAAAATTAAAGCTACTTCTAGAGAAACATTCCCATCCTTATAATATGGTTTGGTTTTGAAAAAGTAATGAAGTGCTTGTTACTTTTAGGTGTTTAGTACAGTTTGTAATTGGTGATGATTATAAATATGAAGCTTGATATGATATTATGCCTTTGAATGTTTGCCATTTTACTGGGAAGACCATGGTTTTATGATCGGAACATGAAACATCTTACTACTCCTAATATTTATACCATCACAAGGATGGAAGAACTTTTACATTACATCATTTGAAAGAAGAACTAGCTGATCAAAAAGTCAGTAATAGAAAAGATAGTTGTCTTGCTAAGGTTGGTAGATTGAAGGAAGAAAACAAGAAGTGTGGAGTGGTTCTTGTGTTAGTTGGCAAAATTATTGATAGCAAAAAGGAAGGAGAATTCCCATTGTCACCTAAAGTTAAGCTTTTAGTCAACCTTGAGGAACTAGTTAGTGAAAAATTACAAAAATAATTGCCTCCTATGTGAAATGTATAGCATGTTGTTACCCTAATTTTGAAAGTAGCATTACCGAATGAAGCAGCATACCACATGCCTTTATAATAAAGAAATAAAATAAGGTGCCAAGTAGAAGATTTGATTGCAAAAGGATTAGTGCAAATAAGTACAAGCCTTTGTGCAATTCATGCTCTCCTTACACCAGAGAATGATGGTTCACAAATGATGCATATAGATAGTCGTGCCATTAACAAAATTATCATGAAATATAACTTCCTAATTCCTAAGTTTGAAGTGATGCTAGATGTCCTTGTGTGGTCAACACTCTTTTCAAAGCTAGATCTAAGGAGTAGATACCATTAAATTAGAATCCAAATAGGTTATGAATCGAAGACAACATTTAAAATGTTAGGTGGGCTACATGAATGATTGGTCATGCCATTTGGACTCTCTAACGCACATAGCATATTCATACGAGCAATGATATAGGTATTAAAATCTTCCTTAACTTCTTTGTTGTTGAGTACTTTGATGAGATACTTATCTTTAATTGTAACAGATTTTAGCATTTGAACCATGTAAAACAAGTTATGGAGGTTTTTCATCCAAAACAACTTTATGCTAACTTGAAGATGTGTTCTTTCTTGAGCGACAATGTGTTTTTTTTTAGAATTTATTATTTCAACCTAGGATTTAAAGCCTGATCCTACGAAAATAAAAGCTATAATTAATTGGCCTTCACCGTAATCAATTAAAGAAATGCATGGTTTGCATAGGTTATCATCTTTTTGCAGGTGATTTATTCTTAATTTCAATTTAAGAATGAGTCTTATAACAGATTCTTAATAAAATAGAATTTATATGGATAGATGAAGCACGAAAAGCTTTTAGCAGATTAAGATGGTTATGACCTAAGCACTTGTGCTTGTTTTACTAAATTTTAGCAATTATATGCTATTGAATGTGATGGATCCCATATGGGAATAAAGATTGTTCTCAACTAAGAAGGCAAACTTATGGCTTTTTTCAATGAAAAACTCATAGGACCTAGACAATGCTATTTTGCCTATGATCTAGAGTATTATGATTTGCTTCGTGCATTATAGCACTGGCAATTATACTAGGACTTTGTTGTCTATACAAATCATGAGGCTCTTAGATACCTCAGTTCACAAAAGAATCTAATTCGAAGGTATTCGCCATGTCATTTCTTCAACAATTTACTTTTTTTGTTAAATACAAAACTAGTAAATTGAACAGGGCACTGATGCACTTAGTAAAAGATCTTATTTATTGGAAACTTTACATAGCCAAATAATTAGCTTTGAGTTATTGAAGGATCAGTCTATTTTTAGCCAAATAATTAAAGAATTATTATGCTCAGGTATAGCAGCAATGTCTCACCCATTTCTTATGCATGATAGATTCTTATTTTGTATGAATCAATTATGTAATCCTAAAGGATATTTTAGAGAGGAGATCATGACAAAATTTCATAGTGGTTGTCAATAATATGCCCTTGAAAAAGGTTTTTGCTGATCAGGATCCACACACGACTTAAAAATATTAATGCGTGGGAAGATGATAAAATTCATGACATGGAAGTGTCCTTTAGACTCAGACTCTTCCTTTGTAACTCGAGAGGGGGACCATTGGATGAATCGTTTATCTAACTAGTCTTGGATGACCACCATGAAACACCTGGAGTCACCATCGATCATTTGGTAGGCGTGATCGAATGCCTACTGAAATCGATATTCAAACTTATGAAACTTAAGTCATCAATTCAATGGTTTACATGGTCTGGAGATTTGGCATTTAGGTTTGGGAGTTGGTTACGTAAAAAGAGTTACGAGCCTCCTCATGATGCCCAAAATCAATACCTTTCTAGCCATGTCCTAACTTGGTTTTGGTTTTTTCGGTTTCAACTTGTCGTTATTTTGACATAATCCCTTTTCATGCATAAATTTGAATAAAATAAATATAGGTTTTAGATAAAGATTTAAATCTCATATGTGCCTCAAAGAAGTAAAGGACATAAGGATTTTTTATTTAAATATTTTCAGATTTAATTTTGAAAATCGGATATTCCATGTCAAGCACTAGAGAGATACCGATGCGAAATATTGCCTTTAACTTTTTGAAAAGAATTTTGAAAACATGAATGCAAGATGACTATCATAAAAGGGAAAAGGGAGGGATGATCTAAATATATCTTGTAATAGTCATCAATTATCTAGAAATAACCAAGTTGACAATTTTAATATACATTTGGATCCATGAGTTACTTGAGGCATGAAAACTGGTTTCCATTTTGCGAAGTCCAGAGAGGTTTAGGAAAGAGAAAATTTGATTTTTGAATAAAATTTAAAAATAAGGTTAAAGTATCTCCTCAAAAAATAGGGTTGGAGTATCCCTAAAGGTGAAAATGTTGGTAATTTTAGAAAAGATAAGGTTGAAAGACTTAAATTGATAAAAATTTGATAATTTCTTGACAATGTGACATTTTTTATAATTCTTGACAAAATAGAGGAATTTCATTACAAAGGAAATCGATAAAAATAGAAGTGACAAGACGAAGATTGCTTATGCCTTGATCTAGGCCTATGTAGATTGAAACATTTTCTTAATGAAGTTGGTTGAGCTCACTTGAAGACATTCAAATGCCTCCAAATGTGAATTCAAAAAATCAATTGATTTTGACTTAATGTTGAAAATAGGAGAAAACATCGTATTGTGCCTTTTTCTATTTTATTTAGGGTAAATTTAGAGGTTCCATAGGCTGGTAAGGCACTGTTAGAATGGTGACTCAATAAGGGTTAATGTAAAAGTATTTTGAAATACTACAAAATCACTATTTGGGTGAAAATAATTTTTGAATTTGGGTCTAATGTAATGCTGATAGTGGGAAATGGTGTTACAAACTTTGAAAAATCATTCTTGACTCATATGAGATCGTTAAATCACAAATGATACTTTTTTAGAAAGGGAATTTCACAAAATTTTTAGGAAAAAATTTTAAAAATTCAAAAAAATTGAATGGTCCAAACAGAATGCAAATTGCTTATTCCAAGGGTTTTGGATAGCCTTAATTTGAGAAATTGTATCTTCCTTATTTGGAAATCATTTGAGGGTAAACAGGATACCGTTGGAAAGGCACTTTGATGCCTTGTTAGGGAAAATATCAGAAAAGTCATGAAAAATGGTTTATGGTTTAAAAATGATTTTCTAAGTCATGACTACAATACTATTACTGCAAAAATAGGGGTGTTTTTTTTTTATTCTTTCGAGTTTTTTTAGGACTAAACTTGGGCCGTGGACATCTGAACGTTTGTGATAGAATGAGAGGAGTAACACTCATATACACAATCCTAAAATAGTTTTGGACGATGAAACAACCCATTGACCATGTCATAAATGCAAGGATTCTAGGCAAAAGGATTAAGGCATAAACAACTTTGAACAATTAAAAAGCATTTTATTTTTTAAAATAGAACATTTGGTCTCAATAACCTTTGAATCTAAACATGAAAAATACTTGATTTTTCCCTAAGGTGGAAGACCAATGAATAAAAAACCTTAAATCCATGTTAATCCTCATTTATCGAGGTTAACATAGACTTAACTTAGGGGTTTCAGGAAAATAGATTTTTGACAAGCAACAAACAAGCATTTTGACAAGCACCCAATAAACTAAACATGATATTCTATAACAATGAGCATAGGAAGCACATCCAAGTAAGCAAAGAAAACATTTAAACATAGAAAATCATGTCAATATATGAAGAGATGAGCATGAAAATGCATGAATATGTTAGCTCAATGGATAACATCAAGAAATGTTCCATGGAAATGATGCAAACATACTTAATCAAAGAATATCAACTTGTTCGAATTTCATGATAGCATTAAAACACATTTTCAAGATAAACCAAGCACATAGAATGAGGAAACATGATGGAGGTGTCAATAAAACATGAAAGATCCTAAGTTTACCATATCCAAGGCCACAAGATGCATGAAAATCCTAAGATAAGGTCATGATCTTAAATGATAAAAATGCAAAAGTAAGTTGAGGATATATCCCAAAAGCTTTGAAAACCTTGTTGAGCAAAAAAGGTTTTGAACTTATAGCTCATTTTCTTGCCTTTCCTTTCTATTACTTAGTAGGAAAAATGGCAAAGAATGAGCTTAAAGGTTGCTATATCAGTGAATGGGTGTTTTTTGAGAGAAGTGATGATTATAGAAGGTTTTAGGAGGGTTTTTGAAGGGTTGATGGGGGAGCTACATGAATGAAAATTTTTAAAGTGTAATGGCTAATGTAAATGTGTGTAAAGGTTTTTCTTTTGGTTGAGCTCAAAACATATTTTATACAGGATTCAATCTCAACCATAAAAAATGTAGCAAAGGTGAGGCATTTAGGATATTTGGGTTAGACAATATAGTGACTCATTGCACTGAGAAGCAATCTTTCAACATTTCATCAGTTGATGTACATTATTGGCAGCAGAAACAAAACATGCATAAGTTGATACAATGAGCAAGGTCAAGCTCGCCCTTTATCTATCCACATTATAGCATGAAATACCCTTGTAACAAGTTTAATAGACCATTCAAAAATGTTAAAACCTAATGTTTAAGCCCAAAAATAAAGTCCATGTGATTTTTAGGAAGTTATGTTTAACATTAGATGATTTTTTTTATACCAAAGTTGTGACCAAAACTCATGTTTTGATGTTATGGTGAAAAGGAGTGAAAACAACATGAAACAGGCAAATTTTGCCTTGTGGTATTGATACAAAGGATTTTGTATCAATATAAAAGGCCTTCCAATATCGATACAAAAAACCTTGTATCAATGCTTAATGCATTTTTGGCTTCTAATCTTGAGACAATAATCTTTGTATCAATAGCAAACATAATTTTCCCAAGCATCGATATTTATTCGCTTGTATTGATACACATTAACCTAAAATCATGATTTTAACTTCAACCTAGTATCGATAACACAGCCAAACGTATCGATACATTGCCTTTTGTATTTATACCAATAATGATTTTTGGGGTTGTGATGATATGGTAGCCATGTATTGATACCTATTTATACAAATGCAAATTTTACGCACCTTTGGCTCCTCGAACACCTCATCTCACTAAAAATGATGGATGATTGACCCGTGGTTATCCGAATAGACCTAATGATGCTCAAATAGTGTCCTTTAAAGCCTTTCTTTTTCATTTTTTAATACAATCCCTAAGCATTTCAAACTTTCCCTAAAAAAATTTTTTTGCCTAGCTCTATGTAGAGGTGGCAATTGGGCGGGTTCAGGACGGGTCATTTCGGGTTTGAGTTTTTTCGGGTTTGGATTGATTCGGGTTCGGGCTCATTCAGGTTCGGGTCAATTTAGGTTGGGGCCAATTCGGGTTCGGGTTCGGGTTTAGGTCAGGTTCAGGTTTGAGTATAG
Organism: Adansonia grandidieri; assembly: GCA_038382065.1. Lineage (NCBI taxonomy): Eukaryota > Viridiplantae > Streptophyta > Magnoliopsida > Malvales > Malvaceae > Adansonia > Adansonia grandidieri. The sequence continues at coordinate 773 of JBBYHK010476086.1, read as the reverse complement.
TTTACATCATTTTTTTTTATTTTATGTTAAATGTAATTACTTTTACGTAATTTTAAATTCTAAGCTAGGCACGAATTTGGCCCCGTTTGACTCGACAAAAATCTTTGTTCGGTTCTATGGGTCTATCCATGGCCCGAAAAATTTTTGAATTCTAAGCTCAGGGCTGAATTTGTCCTGGCTAACCCATTTAAGTACAAATCATTGTTCATAATATTAAAAAGTTATTTTCATATTAGTATTTACATATTTTAAATTAAATTTCAATAAAATATATTATTTTATTAAAAAAATACTATTTCAGGTCGAGCATACTTGAAACTTAAAATCTAAGACCTGGGCTTGATCGTGCTGAGCCTATTATGTTGGGCAGGCTATCTGGCTTATGGATAGGTCGTTTAGCTCATAGACAGGTTTAGTTGCTAGTTTAACATGTGATTTTTTTAAATTTTGATATAGTATTATCTATTATGACTTTAATATTTTTAAATTTATTTATTACTTTGTTATATTGTTATTAGACTCTAATTATTATCATTACTTTAAATAATAATAATAATAATAGTAATAATTATTATTATTATTCAAAGACGTATTTAAAATTTTATTACTAACATGCATAAACCATCAATATTTAATGAGTTTAACTAATTAAATTAAAAAATGAAAAATTGATGATATACTTTACTAACAATGCTCTCAAAGCTCATGATATGATTTATTTTTCGATAAATTATTATTTTATCATATATAGACCTGCTCAAGGATCGAGCTAT
>JBBYHK010476076.1:0-18878 GCA_038382065.1 Adansonia grandidieri | reverse complement strand
ATGTCCATCACATTGGCAGCAAGTTGCTCCCTACAGCCACTCTATAGCCACCAAGCTGACACCACTTTGTCCCCCTTAAGAAATAACCAAAAAACACCTATAAATTAGCTCTAAAATGCTGGTACAAATAGGCCACTTATATCTTAACTAATAGAGGTTAGATTTTAGCTCATTTTTAGCTTCTAAAACACATTCACACATCAAGAAAACCAAATCCTGTAGCTCTTTAATCAGCACCCAAAAACAACCCCAAAACACCTACTTTCAACCACTACACATTCTGAAGATCACCTTCATCCATACCAAAACCAAAACCTTATTGTTTCTCTCTTTTTCTTGCTTATAACAACAAGGAAGAGAGGGAAATTCAAGCCATCTCTACTGCTCTAACTATTTGGTCTAAAATTAAAGTTTTGTTGGTATAACTTCCTACTTTATCTCTTGCATTTTTTTTTTTCAGCATCTTCATCATTCTAGTGAGCTCTCCATGTTTCCATCACCCTCTTAGGATTATCATGCACTATTATGTCTTTTGGTTGTGGTAGTTTAGGATTTGGATGCCTTAATGCCCTTTTGTTGTGCAAAATGCCTAATTTCATCCTCATTAGTTTGATATCTCTTACTCATGCATTTTATGCCATGTCCATGCATCTTGTTATCCTTAATCCATGTATGAATCATTAGCCTAACACATTTCAAGCACATTTATATGTTAGCTTGCATGAATCATTGTCATTTTTAGCATCCATAACATTTTCTTATCAAAATGCATAACACTTTCTTTGTCTAGACCATTGGTAAAGTTGGCATCCCTATTCATGTTATGTGCCATCTCCTTGTATGTTTGTTGTCTTCCCCTTATCAAAATGCATGTTTGATGGCTATCAAAAAATGATTTTCGAAACATCCCAAAGCCAAGCATGTTATCCTCAACCAATGAGGACTAACATAAACTTAGCATTTTCTTTAAAATTAGCAAAAAAAATCTTAGGGAAAATAAGTTTCTCCAGATCTGGAATCTTAGTTAAACGAGCTCAAATCTTCTGATTTTCCAACAAAAATGGCCTTGCACTTGTTCCCAAAATGTTTATACCTTGTTTTTTAGTTAAAACTTTAAGTGGTATGATCAACAAGTTGTTTCATCATCCTAAACTACTCTGGGGCTATGGAAATGAGTTCATGATGCTCATGCCACTTTTTCCCTTTATTCATGGGTGTTCGAATGCCAATGATTGGAGTTTGGACCGATAAACATAAAGAAAATAAGAAATATCCCCTGCTTTGCTTTGTCCCCTACTAGCAATATAATTATTGCAAATTGAAAAATCACTTTAAAATCCTAAACGATTTTTCATGAATTTTATGATATTTTCCTCTCAAAGTGTGTTGAATTATCTTTAAAACAATGGCTTAGTCACCCATGGATTGTTTCGAATGAGAGAGTTAAGATTTTTCAAATCCAAACTATCTAGAACCTCCAAAATCCAAACATGTATTCTGGTTGGGCTGTTCAGACCCACTAAATGATTTTTCAAAATTTTTTAAACATTTTTCCTAAAATACTATGAAATTCCTTTTTCAAAAAGGTATTGCTTGTAATTTTTCAATACCAAATGAGTTTGAGGTGATTTTTCAAATTTTGACACACCTTGTCCCTCCTATGCTTTGCCATTTACACAACCAATTTGAACTTGAAAATTTATTTCCCTAGAAAGTGACTCTTTGGGATATTAGGAACATTTTTAGATTGACCCTCATCAAGTTACCTTTCTAACAATGTCTTGTCCACCCTCTAATGCCTTCAAACCAATTTAGAATAAATTCGTGAAGTGGGATAGCGTGATACTATCCCCTATTTTTGGTTATGGTCAAAATTGAGTTATTTTCCTTAGCTTCATCTCGAGACATTCAAATGTCACCATAGCATCCTAATCAGCCTCGAGAACATGCTTTGAGCTCCCATAAGCTCGTATCAAGGCACAAACATACTTTACATCTTTACCATCCTTATTCATAATAATTTCTTTTGCCAAAAATTGTCAAAATGCTCACATATTTCCTAAATCACAAAGTTTTATCAACTTATGTTTTCTAATTTGACTTCTCTAAAGAGTGCCAGATGTGTCACTTTTAAGGGTACTCCAACCCTGACCTTCTAAGGGATACTCCAACCCTGACCTTCTAAGGGTTACTCCAACCCTGCTTTTCAAAATTGTCGAGATTGAAAAATCTTTCTTTGTCAAAATGATTTGTCATCCACGAGGATACTCCAACCCTGACCTTTTGAGGGGGTACTCTAACCTTGCTTTTCAAAATTGTCAAGATTTAAAAATCTTTCTTTGTCAAAAATTATTTGCCATCCATGAGGATACTCCAACCCCATCTTTTTGAGGGGATACTCCAACCTCATCTTTCAACTATAATTAGTCTTTTTTTTTTCTCTTTCTTAGATTTCCATGAATACGTCAAACAAGCCTCATTTAATCAAGAAACCCAGATGCATCTAAAAAATTATTGATTTGGTTATTCCCAAATAATCGATGCCAATTTGCGAGATAAATTCCAATAGTCCAATCTTTTTCTTTATCATTGTATTGAATGATCCATGTTATGTTACTTCATTGTTGCCTCACTAATATGATTTCTTTGTGATGATCATTTGCATTTATGTTTTCAAATCATTTCAAATAAAATTACAGGTAGTGTTCTAGGTCGGTATCTTTCCAGTGCCCAAAGTGGAACATTCCATTTTCAAAGTAAAATCCAGAGGTTATTTTATTAAAAATCTCTATATTCCCTATTTCTCTAGGGTGTATACGAGATTAAATCTTTTTCATCAAAACTAGATTTGTATTTCTATAAGATTATGCATTAAAAGACGGTTATATCGAAATAGTGACAAGTTGATATCAAAAGAACCAAAATTAAGATAAGACATAGTTAGTAAGGTACCAATTTCGAGCATCATGAAGAGGTTGGTACCTCATCATGTGTAACTAAGTCCCAAACCTAAACGGTAAATCTTTGCACTACGTAGACCACAGGATCAATGTTTTGAGTATGGTAACTGAAAACATAGGTTTCAATAGGCATTCAGTCATGCCTAGCCTGAAATGATCGGTGGCGACTCCAAGCGTTGGCCATTTCGTGACGGTCATCCGAGACTAATAAGATGAGTGATTCATCTTATGGTTCGCTTCACTGTATCATAAGTCGAGAATTCATACTTCCTTATCTCATCACATTGCAAAGGAAAAGTCTTAGTCAAAAAGATATTTCCAAGTTAGAAAAATATTTTAAGTCGTATGCACCCATACATCTATGAGGATCTACCTCAGGGTACATCATGACAGTATTCCAATGAGGAGAACATGATTGTAATGCCCATAACAAAAAAAATGAAGATTATTATGAGTATCCAAGTTTGTCTCATTTCACAGATGAACATTAATTATAAGGAAAATTATGGAGAGAAAACCCTTCCTTGCCAAACCAAAGCATCAATATCATGTATCCCTATGAGGAAAACATGATTGTAGTGCCCATAACAAAAAGAATAAAGATTATTACAAGTATCCAAGTTTGTCTCATTTAGCGGATGAACTTTAATAATAAGGAAAACGGCGAAAAGAAAAGCTTTTCTTGCCAAATCAAAGCATCAATATCATGTATCCCAATGAGGTGAACATGATTGTAGTGCCCAATAACAAAAAGAATAGAGATTATTACGAGTATCTAAGTTTGTCTCATTTGACAGATGAAAATTAATTTTCAGGAAAATAGTGGAAATAAAAGCTTTTCACACAAATCCAAAGTATTAATATCGTGTATCCTAATATGGAGAACATGATTGTAGTGCCCATTAACAAAAAAAAACGAGATTATTATGAGTATCCAAGTTTGTCTTATTCTATGGATGAAGTTTGATAAAAAAGGAAAATGGTTGAAAGAAAAGCTTTTTTAGTAAATCCAAAGCATCAATATCATGAATCCCAATACAGAGAACATGGTTGTAATGCCCAATCACAAAAATAATCAAGATTATTGCAAGAATCCAAGTTTGACTCATTTGATGGACAAACTTTGATTATAAGAAAAATGGTGGAAAGAAAACCTTTTCTTGCCAAACCAAAGCATCAATATTGCATATCCCAATGCGGAGAGCATAATTATGGTACCCATAACAGAAAGAATGGAGATTATTATGAGTATCCAAGTTTACCTCATTTCATGGATGAACTTTAATAATAAGGAAAATGGTGGAAAAAAAAAGCTTTTCCTACTAAATCAAAGCATCAATATCATGTATCCCAATGCAGAGAACATGATATTCGCTCCTAATAACAAAAAAAATTGAGGTTATTATGAGCATCCAAGTTTGTCTCATCTCATGGATGAACTTTGATTATAAGGGAAATAATGGAAAGAAAAGCTTTTCCTATAAATCCAAAGCATCAATGTATCGTATCCTATTATGGAGAACATGATTGTAGTGCCCATAGCAAAAAGAATAGAGAATATAATGAGTATCCAAGTTTATCTCATTTCAAGGATGGATTTAATTACATGAAAAATGATGGAAAGAAAAGCTTTTGTTGACAAACCAAAGCATTAATATCATGTATCCCAATGAGGTGAACAAGATTATAGTGCCACTAACAAAAAGAATGGAGATTATTGAAAGTGTCCAAGTTTATATCATTTCAAGGATAAACTTTGATTATAAGGGAAATGGTGGAAAGAAAAGCTTTTCCTGCAAATCCAAAGCATCAATATCATGTTTCCTAATGTGGAAAACATAATTGTAATGCCCAATCACAAAAAGAATGGAGATTATTATGAAAATCCAAGTTTGACTCATTTGATGGACAAACTTTGATTATAAGGAAAATGGTGAAAAGAAAACCTTTTCTTCCAAACCAAAGCATCAATATCCTGTATCCTAATGAGAAGGACATGATTGTAGTGCCCATAACAAAAAGAACGGAGATTATTATGAGTATCCAAATTTGTCTAATTTCACAGATGAACTTTAATAATAAGGAAAATAAAGGAAAGAAAAGCTTTTCTTGCCAAATCAAAGCATTAATATCGTGTATCCTGATAAGGTGAACATGATTGTAGTGCCCAATAACAAAAAGAATGGAGATTGTTATGGGTATCCAAGTTTGTCTCATTTCTCAGATCAACATTAATTATAAGGAAAATAGCAGAAAGAAAAGCTTTTCTTGCAAATCCAAAGCAACAATATCATATATCCCAATCAGGAGAACATGATTGTAGTGCCTATTAACAAAAAAATCAAGATTATTATGAGTATCCATGTTTACTCATTCAATGGATAAACCTTAATAATAGGGAAAATAGTGGAAAGAAAAACTTGTCTTGCCACATCAAAGCACCAATACCATGTATCCCAATGCGGTGAACATGATTTTGGTGCCCAATAATAAAAAGAATGGAGATTATTATGAGTATCCAAGTTTGTCTCATGTCACATATGAACTTTAATAATAAGGAAAATGATGAAAAAAAAAAGCTTTTCTTGCCAAATCAAATCATCAATATCGTGTATCCTAATGCGGTGAACATGATTGTAGTGCCTAATAACAAAATGAATGGAGATATTACGAGTATCCAAGTTTATCTCATTCCATGGATGAACTTTGATTATAAGGAAATGGTGGATTGAAAAGCTTTTCTTGCAAATCCAAAACATCAATATCATGTATCCTATAAGGAGAACATGATTGCTATGCCTATTAATAAAAAGAATGGAGATTATTACGAGTATCCAAGTTTGTGCCATTTTACGGATGAACTTTGATTATAAGAAAAATGGTGGAAAGAAAAGCTTTACTACCAAATCCAAAGCATCAATGTCATGTATCCTACTGTGGAGAACATGATTGTAATGCCCATAACAAAAAGAATGAAGATTATTACGAGTATCCAAGTTTATCTCATTTCACAGATGAACACTAATTATAAGGAAAATTATGAAAAGAAAAGCTTTTCTTACAAATCCAATCCAAAGCATCAACATCATGTATCCCAATGAGGAGAACATGACTGTATTGCCCATAATAAAAAAAATGGAGATTATTATGAGAATCGAAGATTGACTTATTTCATAGATGAATTTTAATTATAAGGAAAATGGTGAAAAAAAAGCTTCTCTTATGAATCTAAAGCATCAGTATCATGTATCCCAATGTGGAGAACATGATTGCAATGTCCAATCATAAAAAGAATGGAGATTATTACGAGAATCCAAGTTTGACTCATTTAATGGACAAACTTTGATTATAAGGAAAATAGTGAAAAAAAACCTTTTCTTGCCAAACCAAAGCGTCACTATTGTGTATCCCAATTAGAAGAACATAATTGTAGTACCCATAACAAAAGAATGAAGATTATTATGAGTATCCAAGTTTGTCTCATTTCGCAGATGAACTTTAATGATAAGGAAAATCGTGGTAAGAAAAGCTTTTCTTTCCAAATCAAAGCATCAATATCATGTATCCCAATATGGTGAACATGATTGTAGTGCCCAATAACAAAAAGAATGGAGATTGTTATGAGTATCCAAGTTTGCCTCATTTCATGGATGAACATTGATTATAAGGAAAATGGTGGAAAGAAAAGCCTTTCCTTCAAATCCAACGCATCAATGTTGTGTATCCTAATGAGGAGAACATGATTGTAGTGCCCATAACAAAAAGAATGGAGATTATCATGACTATCCAAGTTTGTCTCATTTCACAGATGAAATTTGATTATAAGGGAAATAGTGGAAAGAAAAACTTTTCTTACAAATCCAAAGCATTAACATCTTATATCCCAATGAAGAGAACATGATTGTAGTGCCTATAGCAAAAAGAATGGAGATTATTATAAGTATCCAAGTTTGTCTCATTTCACGGATGAACATCGATTATAAGGAAAATGGTGGAAAGAAAAGTTTTTCCTTCAAATCAAAAGCATCAATATTGTGTATCCCAATGAGGAGAACATAATTGTAGTGCCCAAAAAAAAAGAATGGAGATTATCACGAGTATCCAAGTTTGTCTCATTTCACGGATGAACTTTGATAGGAAAATGGTGGAAAGAAAAGCTCTTTTTGCAAATCCAAAGCTTGAATGTCGTGTATCCTAATCAGGAAAACATGATTGTTATGACCAATCACAAAAAAAATAGAGATTATTACGTGTATCCAAGTTTGTCTCATCATATTTCACGGATGAACTTTTATTATAAGGAAAATGGTGGAAAGAAAAGTTTTTTTGCAAATCCAAAGCATCAATATCATGTATTCCAATGTCGAGAACATGATTGTATTGCCCAATCACAAAAAGAATGGAGATTATTATAAGAATCCAAGTTTTATATATTTCTCGGATGAGGTTTGATTAAAAGGAAATTAATGGAAAAAAAAGCTTTTCTTGCAAATCCAAAGCATCAATATCTTGTATCCCATTATAGAGAACCTGATTGTAGTGCCCATAAGAAAAAGAATGGAGATTATAATGAGTACCTAAATGTGTCTCATTTTACTGATGAACTTTAATTATACAAAAAATGGTGGAAAGAAAAGCTTTTCTTGCCAATCCAAAGTATTAATGTTATGTATCCCAATGAGGTGAACAAGATTGTAGTGCCACTAACAAAAAGAATGGAGATTATTACAAGTATCCAAGTTTGTATCATTTCATGGGTGAATCTTGATTATAAGGAAATGGTGGGAAAAAAAATCTTTTCTTGCAAATCCATAGCATCAAGTCATGTATCTGAACGTGGAGAACATGATTGTAGTGCCTATAACAAAAAGAATGGAGATTATTACGAGCATTAAAGTTTGAATCATTTCACGGATGGACATTAATTATAAGGAAAATGGTGGAAAGAAAACCATTTCTTGCCAAACCAAAGCATGAATATCGTGTATTCCAATAAGAAGAACATGATTGTCGTGCCCATAACAAAAAGAATGGTGGAAAGAAAAGCTTTTCTAGCAAAACCAAAGCATCAATATCATGTATCTCAATGTGGAGAACATAATTTAGCACACATAACAAAAAGAATAAAGATTATTATGAGTGCCCAAGTTTACCTCATTTCATGGATAAACTTTAATAATACGAAAAATGGTGGAAAGAAAAGCTTTTCTTGGAAAATCAAAGCATCGGTATCATTTGTCCCAATGAGAACATGATTGTCGTGCCCACTAACAAAAAAGTTAGAGATTATTATAAGCATCCAAGTTTATCTTATTTCGTAGGTGAACTTTAATAATAAGTAAAATAGTGGAAAGATAAGCTTTTCTTGCCAAATCAAAGCATCAATATCATGTATGCCAATGAAGTGAACATAAGTATAGTGCCCAATAACAAAAAGAATGGAGATTATTACAAGCATCCAGGTTTATCTCATTTCACAAATTAGCATTAATTATAAGGAAAATAGTGGAAAGAAAAGCTTTTCCTACAAATCCAAAGCATCAGTATCATGTACCTCAATGAGGAGAACACGATTGTACTGCCCATTAAGAAAAAGGATCGAGATTGTTATGAGTATCCACGTTTGTCTCCTTCCACGGATGAACTTTGATTATAAGGAAAATGGTGGAAAGAAAAGTTTTTCTAGCAAAACCAAGGCATCAATATCACATATCCCGATGTAGAGAACATTATTGTAGCACCCATAACAAAAAGAATAGAGATTATTACGAGTATTCAAGTTACCTCATTTCATAGATGAACGCTAATAATAACAAAATGGTGGAAAGAAAAGCTTTTCCTGGTAAATCAAAGCATCAGTATAATTTTTTCCAATAAGGAGAGCATTATTGTCGTGCCCAAGAGCAAAAAAATAGAGATTATTAACAAACATCCAGGTTTGTGTCATCTCACAGATGAACTTTGATTATAATGAAAATGATGGAAAGAAAAGCTTTCCTTGCAAATCCAAAGCATTAATATCTTGCATCCCACTGTGGAGAACATGATTGTAGTGCACATAGCAAAAAGAATGGAGATTATAAAAAGCATCCAAGTTTGTCTTATTTTAGGGATGAACTTTAATTACACAAAAAATGGTGGAAAGAAAAGCTTTTGTTGCTAAACCAATGCATCAATATCGTGTAACCCAATGAGGTGAACAAGATTGTAGTGCCACTAACAAAAAAAAGAACAAGATTATTGCAAGCATCCAAGTTTGTATCATTTCATGGAAGAACTTTGATTATAAGGCAAATGGTGGAAAGAAAGGCTTTTCTTGCAAATCCAAAACATCAATATCAGATCCTAATGCAGAGAACATCATTGTTGCACCCAATCACAAAAAGAATGGAGACTATTATGAGGATCCAAGTTCGACTAATTTAATGGATAATCTTTGATTATAAGGAAAATGGTGGAAAGAATAACTTTTCTTCCCAAACCAAAGCATTAATATCGTGCATCCCAATGAGAAAAACATGTTTGTAGTGCCCGTAACAAAAAGAATGGAGATTTTTATGAGTATCCAAGTTTGTCTCATTTCATGGATGAACAGTAATTATAAGGAAACTAGTGGAAAGAAAAGCTTTTCTTGTAAATCCAAAGCATCAATATTGTGTATCCTAATGAGGAGAACATGATTGTAGTGGCCATTAATAAAAAAAATGGAGATCATTACAAGCATCCAAGTTTATCTCACTTCATGGATGAACGTTGATTGTAAGGAAAATGGTGGAAAGGAAAGCTTTTCTCACAAATCCAAGGCATCAATGTCATGTATCCCAATGAAGAGAACATGATTGTAGGGCCCATAACAAAAAGAATAGAGATTATTACGAGTATCCAAGTTTGTCTCATTTCACGGATAAACATTAATAATAAGGAAAATGATGGAAAGAAAAGCTTTTCATGCAAATTAAAGCATCAATATCGTGTATCCTAATGCAGCGAACATGATTATAGTGCCCAATAAAAAAAATGGAGATTATTACGGGTATTCGAGTTTGTCTCATTCCATGGATAAACTTTGATTATAAGGAAATTGTGGAAAGAAAAGCTTTTCTTGCAAATCCAAAGCATCAATATCTTGCATCCCAATAAGGAGAACATAATTTTACTGCCCATTAACAAAAAATCGAGAATAATATAAGTATCCATGTTTGTCTTATATCACAGATAAACCTTAATAATAAGGAAAATGGCAGAATGAAAAGATTTTCTAGCCAAATCAAAGCATCAAGATTGTGTATCCCAATGCAGTGAACATGATTGTAGTGCCCAATAACAAAAAAATGGAGATTGTTATAAGTATCTAGGTTAGTTTCATTTCATGGATGAACTTTGATTATAAGGAAAATGGTAGAAACAAAAGCTTTTCCTGCAAATCCAACTTTAGTGTCATATACCCCAATAAGTAGAACACGATTGTAATGCCCATAGCAAAAAGGATGGAGATTATTATGAGTATCTAAGTTTATCTCATTTCATGGGTGAACATCGATTATAAGGAAAATGGTGGAAAAAAAAGCTTTTCTTGCAAATCCAAAGCTTTAATGTTGTGTATCCCAATGAGGAGAACATCATTATAGTGCCCAAAATATAAAGAATGGAGATTGTAATGAGTATCTAAGATTGTCTCATTTCATGGATGAACTTTAATTATACAAAAAATGGTGGAAAGAAAAGCTTTTCTTGCCAAACCAAAGCATCAATGTCTTGTATCCCATTATGGAGAACATGATTGTAGTGCCTATAAGAAAAAGAATAGAGATTATAATGAGTATCTAAGTTTTCCTCATTTCATGAATGAACATTAATTATATGAAAAATGGTGGAAAAAAAAGCTTTTCTTGCCAAACCAAAGCATCAATATCATGTATCCCAATAAGGCCAACAAGATTGTACTACCACTAACAAAAAGAGTAGAGATTATTACAAGCATCCAAGTTTGTATCATTTCATGGGTGAACTTCGATTATAAGGGAAATGGTGGAAAAAAAAGCTTTTCCTACAAATCCAAAGCTTCAATGTCTTGTATCCTAACGAGGAGAACATGATTATAGTGCCCATAATAAAAAGAATAGAGATTAGTATGAGTATCAAAGTTTGTCCATTTCAAGGATAAACATTAATTATAAGGAAATGGTGAAAAGAAAACCTTTTCTTTCCAAATCAGAGCATCAATATCGTGTATCCTAATAATGAGAACATGATTGTAGTGCCCATAACAAAAAGAATGGAGATTATTACGAGTATCTAAGTTTGTCTTATTTCACGAATGAACTTTTATAAATGGAAAATGGTGGAAAGATAACCTTTTCTTGCCAAATCAAAGCATCAATATCATGCATCTCAATGAGGAAAACATGATTGTACTGCCCATTAACAGAAGAATCAAGATTATTACGAATATCCACGTTTGTCACATTCCACGAATGAACTTTGATTACAAGGAAAATGGTGGAAAGAAAAACTTTACTAGCAAAATCAAAGCATCAATATCATGTTCCTGATGTGGAGAACATAATTGTAGCACCCATAACAAAAAGAATAGAGATTATTATGAGTATCCAAGTTTACCTCATTCACAGATAAACTTTAATAAAAAGGAAAATGGTGGAAAGAAAAGTTTTTCCTAGCAAATGAAAGCATCAGTATCATTTTTTTGCATGAGGAGAACATGATTATCGTGCCCAATAACAAAAAAAATGGAGATTATTATGACCATCAAAGTTTGTCACATCTCACAGATGAACTTTGATTATAAGGAAAATGGTGGAAAGAAAAGCTTTCCTTGCAAATCCAAAACATTAATATCTTGTATCCCATTGTGTAGAACATGATTGTAGTGCCCATAACAAAAGAATGGAGATTATAATAAGTATCCAAGTTTGTCTCATTTTAGGGATGAACTTTAATTGCACAAAAATTATTGGAAAGAAAAGCTTTTGTTGCCAAACCAATGCATCAATATTGTGTAACCTAATGAGGTGAACAAGATTGTAGTGCCACTAACAAAAAGAATGGAGATTATTAAAGTATCCAAGTTTGTATCATTTCATGGATGAACTTTGATTATAAGGGAAATAGTGAAATGAGAGGCTTTTCTTGTAAATACAAAGCATCAATATTATGTATCCAATGCGAAGAAACTCATTGTTGTACCCAATCACAAAAAGAATAGAGGTTATTACGAGAATCCAGGTTTGACTAATTTGATGGATAAACTTTGATTTTAAGGAAAATGGTGAAAAAAAACCTTTTCTTCCCAAACCAAAGCATTAATATCGTGTATCCTAATAAGGAGAACATGATTGTAGAGCCCATAATAAAAAGAGTGGAGATTACTACGAGTATCCAAGTTTGTCTCTTTTCATGGAAGAACTTTAATAATAAGGAAAATGGGGGAAAGAAAAGCTTTTCTTGCCAAATCAAAGCATCAATATCGTGAATCCCAATAAGGTGAACATTAACTATAAGGAAAATAGTGGAAAGAAAAACTTTTCTTGCAAATTCAAAGCATCAATATTGTGTATCCCAGTGAGGAGAACCTGATTGTAGTGCCCATTAACAAAAAGAATGGAGACTATTATGAGTATCCAAGTTTGTCTCACTTCACAAATAAACTCTGATTGTAAGGAAAATGGTGGAAAAGAAAAGCTTTTCTTGCAAATCCAAAGCATTAATGTCATGTATCCCAATAAGGAGAACAAGATTGTAGTGCCTATAACAAAAAGAATAGAGATTGTTACAAGTTTCCAAGTTTGTTTCATTTCACAGATCAACATTAATTATATGGAAAATAGTGGAATAAAAATCATTTTCTTGCAAATCCAAAGCATGAATATCTCATGTCCCAATAAGGAGAACATGATTGTAGTGCCCATTAACAAAAAGAATCGAGATTATTATGACTATCCATGTTTGTCTTATTTCACAGATTAAGTTTAATAATAAGGAAAATGGTGGAAAGAAAAGCTTTTCTTGCCAAATCAAAGCATCAATATCGTGTATCCTAATGTGGTGAACATGATTGTAGTGCCCATTAACAAAAAGAATTGAGATTGTTATAGGTATCCAAGTTTGTCCCATTTCAAGGATGAATATTAATTATAAGGAAATGGTGGAAAGAAAACCTTTTCTTGCCAAACCAAAGCATCAATATCATGTATCCTAATAAGGAGGACATGGTTGCAGTGACTATAACAAAAGGAATGGAGATTATTACGAGTATCCAAATTTGTCTCATTTCGCGGATGAACTTTTATAATAAGGAAAATGGTGGAAAGATAACCTTTTCTTGCCAAATCAAAGTATCAATATCATGTATCCCAATGAGTGCCCAATAACAAAAAGAACAGAGATTATTATGAGCGTCCAGGTTTGTCTAATTTCATGAATGAACATTAATTATAAGGAAAATAGTAGAAAGAAAAGCTTTTCATGCAAATCCAAAGCATCAATATCAAGTATCTTAATGAGGAAAACGTGATTGTACTGCCCATTAACAAAAGAATCGAGATTATTATGAATATCCACGTTTGTCTCATTCCATGAATGAACTTTGATTATAAGGAAATTGGTGAAAAGAAAAGCTTTACTAGCAAAACTAAGGCATCGATATCATGTATCCTGATGTGGAGAACATAATTGTAGCACCCATAACAAAAAGAATAGAGATTATTGCGAGTATCCAAGTTTACCTCATTCACAGATGAACCCTAATAGTAAGGAAAATGCTGGAAAGAAACGTTTTTCCTAGCAAATGAAACAATCAGTATCATTTTTTTGAATGAGGAGTACATGATTGTCGTGCCTAATAACAAAAAAAATGAAGATTATTACGAGCATCCAAGTTTGTCACATCTCACGAATGAACTTTGATTATAAGGAAAATGCTGAAAAGAAAAGCTTTTCTTGCAAATCCAAAGCATCAATATCTTGTATCCCATTATGGAGAACATGATTGTAGTGCCCATAAAAAAATTGAGATTATAATGAGTACCTAAGTGTGTCTCATTTTACGGATGAACTTTAATTATACAAAAAATGGTGGAAAGAAAAGCATTTCATGCCAATCCAAAGCATCAATATTATATATCCTAATGAGGTGAACAAGATTGTAGTAACATTAACAAAAAGAATGGAGATTATTACAAGTATCCAAGTTTGTACCATTTCATGGGTGAACTTTGATTATAAGGAAATGGTGGGAAAAAAAAAGCTTTTCTTGCAAATCTATAGCATCAATGTCATGTATCCCAATGCGAAGAACATGATTGTAGTGCCCATAACAAAAAGAATTGAGATTACTACGAGCATCAAAGTTTGTATCATTTCATGGATGAACATTAATTATAAGGAAAATGGTGAAAAGAAAACCTTTTCTTGCCAAACCAAAGCATGAATATCTTGTATCCCAATAAGGAGAACATGATTGTAGTGTCGATTAACATAAAGAATCAAGATTATTATGACTATCCATGTTTGTCTTATTTCATAGATTAACTTTAATAATGAGGAAAATAGTGGAAAGAAAAGATTTTCTTGCCAAATCAAAGCATCAATATCGTGTATCCCAATACGGTGAACATGATTGTAGTGCCTATTAACAAAAAGAATTGAGATTGTTATAGGTATCCAGGTTTGCCTCATTTCATGGATGAACTTTGATTATAAGGAATATGGCGAAAGGAAAAGCTTTTCCTACAAATCCAAAGCTTTAATACCATGTATCGCAGTGAGGAGAATATGATTGTAGTGCCTATAACAAAAAGGATGGAGATTATTAGGAATATCGAAGTTTGTCTCATTTCACGAATGAACTTTAATTATAAGAAAAATTGCAGAGAGGAAAGCTTTTCCTGCAAATCCAAAGCTTCAAAGTCATTTATCACAATGAGGAGAACATGATTGTAGTGCCTATAAAAAAAAGAATAGAGATTATTATGAGTATCGAGGTTTATCTCATTTCACAGATGAACTTTGATTATAAGGAAAATGGTGGAAAAAAAAGCTTTTCTTTGAAACCCAAAGCATCAATATCGTGTATTTCAATGTGGAGAATGTGATTGTAGTGCCCAATCAGAAAAAGAGTGGAGATTATTATGAGAATTCAAGTTTGACACATTTCGCGAATGAACTTTGATTATCAGGAAAATGGTGGAAATAAAAGCTTTTCTTGCAAATCCAAAGCATCAATATCGTGTATCTCATTGTGGAGAAAATGATTGTAGTGACCATAACAAAAAGAATGGAGATTATAATGAGTATCCAAGTTTGTCTCATTTCATGGAGGAACTTTAATTATATCAAAAATGGTGGAAAGAGAAGCTTTTCTTTCCAAACCAAAGTATCAATATCATGTATCCCAATGAGGCCAACAAGATTGTAGTGCCACTAACAAAAGGAGTGGAGATTATTACAAGCATACAAGTTTGTATCATTTCATGGGTGAACTTTGATTATAAGGGAAATGGTGGAAAGAAAAGCTTTTCTTGCAAATCGAAAGCATCAATGTCTTGTATCCCAATAAGGAGAACGTCATTATAGTGCCTATAACAAAAAGAATGGAGATTATTACGAATATCCAAGTTTGTCTTATTTCAAGGATGAACATTAATTATAAGGAAATGGTGGAAAGAAAGCCTTTTCTTGCCGAACCAAAGCATCAATATTGTGTATCTTAATAAGGAGAACATGGTTGCAGTGCCCATAACAAAAAGAATGGAGATTATTATGAGTATCCAAGTTTGTCTTATTTTGTAGATAAACTTTTATAATAAGGAAAATGGTGGAAAGAAAACCTTTTCTTGCCAAACCAAAGCATGAATATCATGTATTCCAATAAGGAGAACATGATTGTAGTGCCCATAACAAAAAGAATGGTGGAAAGAAAAGCTTTTCTAGCAAAACCAAAGCATCAATATCATATATATTAATGTGGAGAACATAATTTAGCATACATAACAGAAAGAATAAAGATTATTATGAGTGTCCAAGTTTACCTTATTTCATGGATGAACTTTAATAATACAAAAAATGGTGGAAAGAAAAGCTTTTCTTGGCAAATCAAAGCATCAGTATCATTTTTCCCAATGTGAACATGATTGTTGTGCCCACTAACAAAAAAGTTAGAGATTATTATGAGCAACCAAGTTTGTCTTATTTCACAGATGAACTTTAATAATAAGTAAATTGGTGGAAAGATAAGCTTTTCTTGCCAAATCAAAGCATCAATATCATGTATCCCAATGAAGTGAACATGAATATAGTGCCCAATAACAAAAAGAATGGAGATTATTACAAGCATCCAAGTTTGTCTTATTTAAAAAATGAGCATTAATTATAAGGAAAATAATGGAAAGAAAAGTTTTTCAAGCAAATCCAAAGCATCAATATTGTGTACCTCAATGAGGCGAACATGATTGTACTACCCATTAAGAAAAAGGATCGTGATTGTTATGAGTATCCATATTTGTCTCCTTCCATAGATGAACTTTGATTATAAGGAAAATGGTGGAAAGAAAAGCTTTTCTAGTAAAACCAAAGCATCAATATCACGTATCCCGATGTGGAGAACATTATTGTAGCACCCATAACAAAAAGAATTAGAGATTATTACGAGTATCCAAGTTTACCTCATTTCACGGATGAACTTTAATAATAACAAAAATGGTGGAAATAAAAGCTTATCTTGGCAAATCAAAGCATCAGTGTAATTTTTCCCAATAGGGAGAGCATTATTGTCGTGTCCAATAGCAAAAGAATAGAGATTATTAGCAAGCATCCAGGTTTGTCTCATCTCACGGATGAACTTTGATTATAATGAAAATGATGGAAAGAAAAGCTTTCCTTGCAAATCCAAAGCACTAATATCTTGTAGTGCCCATAACAAAAAGAATGGAGATTATAATGAGTATCCAAGTTTGTCTTATTTTAGGGATGAACTTTACACAAAAAATGGTGGAAAGAAAAGCTTTTGTTGCCAAACCAATGCATAAATAATGTGTAACCTAATAAGGTGAGCAACATTGTAGTGCCACTAACAAAAAGAACAGAGATTATTACAAGTATCCAAGTTTGTATCATTTCATGGATGAACTTTGATTATAAAGGAAATGGTGGAAAGAAAGGCTTTTCTTGCAAATCGAAAGCATTAATATCATATCCCAATGCAGAGAACATCATTGTTGTGCCCAATCACAAAAAGAATGGAGACTATTATGAGGATCCAAGTTTGACTAATTTGATGGACAAACTTTGATTATAAGGAAAATGGTGGAAAGAAAACCTTTTCTTCCCAAACAAAGCATGAATATCGTGTATCCCAATAAGGTGAACATGATTGTAATGCCCATAACAAAAAAAATGGAGATTATTAAGAGTATCCAAGTTTTTCTCATTTCGCAGATGAACATTAATTATAAGGAAAATAGTGGAATGAAAAGCTTTTCTTGCAAATCCAAAGCACCAATATCATATATCCTAATGAGGAGAACATCATTGTAGTGCCCATTAATAAAAAGAATGGAGATTATTATGAGTATCCAAGTTTGTCTCATTTCATGGGTGAACTTTGATTATAAGGAAAATGGTGGAAAGAAAAACTTTTCCTACAAATCCAAAGCTTCAATGTCGTGTATCCTAATGAGGAGAACATGGTTGCAGTGCCCATAACAAAAAGAATAGAGATTATTACGAGCATCCAAGTTTGTCTCATTTCATGGATGAACTTCAATAATAAGGAAAATGGTGGAAAGAAAAGCCTTTATTGCCGAGTCAAAGATCCCAATGAGGTGAACATGATTGCACTGCCTAATAAAAAGAGGAATGGAGATTATTGCGAGTATCCAAGTTTATCTCATTTCACGGAAGAACTTTAATAATAAGGAAAATGGTGGAAAAAAAAGCTTTTCTTTCCAAATCAAAACATCAGTATTGTGTATCCCAGTGCAGTGAACATTATTGTAGTGCCCAATAACAAAAGGAATGGAGGTTGTTACGAGCATCCAAGTTTGTCTCATTTCACGAATGAACTTTGATTATAAGGAAAATGGTGGAAAGAAAAGTTTTTCTTGCAAATCCAAAGCATCAATATCGTGTATTCCATTGTGAAAAATGTGATTGTAGTGTCCAATCCCAAAAAAAAAATGGATATTATTATGAGCATCCAAGTTTGTCTTATTTCATAGGTGAACTTTGATTATAAGGAAAATGGTAGAAAGAAAAGCTTTTCTTGCAAATCTAAATATTCAATGTCGTGCATCCCAATAAAGAGAACATGATTGTCGTGCTCAATGACAAAAAAATAGAGATTATTACAAGTATCCATGTTTGTCTCATTTCACGAATGAACTTTAATAATAAGGAAAATAGCGGAAAGGAAAGGTTTTCCTCCTAAATCAAAATATCAATATCGTGTATCCCAATAAGGAGAACACAATTATCATGCCCAATAATGAAAAAATGGAGACTATTTTGAGTATCCATGTTTGTCTCATTTCACAGATAAACTTTAATTATAGGGAAAATGGTGGAAAGAAAAGCTTTTCCTGCAAATCAAAAGCTTCAATATCATATATCCCAATAAGGAGAATATAATCGTCATGCCCATAACAAAAAGAATGGAGATTATTATGAGTATCCAAGTTTATCTCATTTCACGAATGAAAATTAATTATAAGGAAAATGGTAAAAAGAAAATGTTTTCTTGCAAATCCAAAGCATCAATATCATGCATCCCATTGTGGAGAGCATGATTGTAGTGCCCATAACAAAAAGAATCGTGACTTTTACGAGCATGCAAGTTTATCTTAATTCATGGATGAACATTAATTATAAGGAAAATAGTGGAAGGAAAAGCTTTTCTAGCAAATC